>CM030359.1:765196-934931 GCA_017893485.1 Hemerocallis citrina | reverse complement strand
ATTTTGTCGGTTATAGTCCACAGTTTCCGGCCGTTTTCGAGGAATTTTGTATTTGACTGTTTTAGCCTCATTTGTGGGCGGTAGTCCACAATTTTCGACTGCTTTCGTGAGATTTTTTATTTCCCTCATTTTGTGGGATATAATACACAGTTTTCGATCACTTTCATGAGATTTCGCACTGTTTTTGGCCTTATTTTGGGGGTAATAGTCCACAGTTTGCGGTCGTTTTCGTGAAATTTTGTATTTGACTATTTTATCCTCATTATAGCTATAGTCCACATTTTTCGGCCACTTTCGTCAGAATTTTTATTTCCCTCATTTTGTGGGCTATAGTACACTGTTTTCGATCACTTTCTTGAGATTTCTTATTTTATTATTTTGGTCTCATTTTGTGGGTTACAATCCACAATTTCCGGCCGTTTTAGTGAAATTTTGTATTTGACTGTTTTAGCCTCAGTTGTGGGCTATAGTCAACAGTTTTCGGCCACTTTCGTGAGATTGTTTATTTCCCTCATGTTTTGGGCTATAGTACACTGTTTTCGATTACTTTCAGGAGATTTAGTATATTACTGTTTTGGCCTCATTTTGTGGGTTTTAGTACACAGTTTTCGGACGTTTTCGTGAAATTTTGTATTTTTCTGGTTTAGCCTCATTTGTGGGCTATAGTCCACAGTTTTCCGCCTCTTTCGTGAGATTTTTTATTTCCCTCACAATGTGGGATATAATACACTGTTTTCGATCACTTTCATGAGATTCGTATTTTACAGTTTTGACTTTATTTTGTGGGTTATAGTTCATAGTTTCCGGCCGTTTTCGTGAAATTTTGTATTCGACTGTTTTAACCTCATCTGTGGGCTGTAATCCACAGTTTTCGGCCATTTTCGTTACAAATTTTTTTTCCCGTCATTTTGTAGGGCTACAGTACACTGATTTCGACAACTATCAGGAGATTTCGTATAATATTGTTTTGGCCCCATTTTGTGGGTTAAAGTCCATAGTTTCCAGCTGTTTTCGTAAAATTTTGTATTTGACTGTTTTAGCCTCATTTGTGGGCAACAGTCCCCAGTTTTCGGCCACTTTCGTGTGATTTTTTATTTCCCTCTCTTTTTGGGCTATAGTACACTGTTTTTGATCACTTTCATAAGATTTCGTATTTTACTGTTTTGGCACCATTTTGTGGGTTATATAGTCCAGAGTTTCTAGCCGTTTTCCGGAAATTTTTTATTTGACTGTTTTAGCATCATGTGTGGGCTATAGTCCACAGTTTTCGGCCACTTTTGTGAGATTTTTTATTTCCCTCATTTTGTGGGCTATTGTACACTGTTTTCGATCACTTTCATGAGATTTCGTATTTTATTATTTTGGCCTCATTTTGTGGGTTATAATCCACAGTTTCGGGCATTTTCGTGAAATTTTGTATTTGACTGTTTTAGCCTCATTTGTGGGCGATAGTCCAGAGTTTTTGCTTACTATCGTGAGATTTTTTATTTCCCTCATTTTTTGGGATATAATACACTGTTTTCGATCACTTTCTTGAGATTCCGTACTTTACAGTTTTGGCTCCATTTTATGGGTTATATAGTCCACAGTTTCTGGCTGTTTTCGTGAAACTTCGTATTGGACTGTTTTAGCCTAATTGGTGGGCTATAGTCCACAGATTTCGGCCACTTTCGTTTGATTTTCTATTTCCCTCATTTTGTGGGCTATAGTACAGTGTTTTCGATCACTTTTATGAGATTTCGTATTTGACAGTTTTGGCTTTATTTTGAAGGTTATAGTCTACAGTTTCCGGCCGTTTTCGTGAAATTTTGTATTCGACTGTTTTAGCCTCATTTGTGGGTTGTAGTCCACAGTTTTTAGCCACTTTTGTTAGAAATTTTATTTCCCTGATTTTGTGCGCTGTAGTACACTGTTTTCGATTACATTCATGAGATTTCGTATTTTACAATTTTGGCCTCATTTTGAGGGTTATAATCCACAGTTTTCGGCTGTTTTCATGAAATTTAGTATTTGACTGTCTTAGCCTCATTTGTGGGCTATAGTTTACAGTTTTCCCAGATTTTGTAAGATTTTTATTTCCCACAGTTTGTGGTCTATAGTACACTGTTTTCGATCACTTTCATGAGATTTCGTATTTTACGGTTTTGGCCCCATTTTGTGGGCTATAGTCCACAGTTTCCGGCCGTTTTCGTAAAATTTTGTATTTGACTGTTTCAGCCTCATTTGTGGGCAATAGTGCACAGTTTTCTACCTCTTTCGTGATATTTTTTATTTCTCTCATTTTGTGGGATATACTACACTGTTTTCGATCACTTTCATGAGATTTCGTATTTTACTCCCTCCGTTTCACTTTAAGTGATATTCAAGAGTTTTGCACACAGATTAAGGAAGGGTGAGATAAACATTTGTTTCCCACTACTCCTTTATTAATGTCTCCATGATTTAATTACTAATTCTTTTTCCAATACAGATTCTGATTTCAAGAAATTATAATTAATGTTTTCTCAATACAAATTCTGATTTCAAGACATTCTTTGGAGAGTTGCTAGTAGTAGATGGTGAGTTAGCATTAAATATTTGGAGAAAATAAAATCTGGAAAGTTGAAACTACAATTTTAGAAGAATATTTGATAGGATTAAGATGAGCAATTATGATAAAATTTCAATATAAATAAGGGTATTCTTGGGAAAAAATGGGAAAAAATTGGATAATATCACTTAAAGTGAAACAAGAAAAAAACCCTAAATATCACTTAAAGTGGAACGGAGGGAGTACTTTTTTGGCATCATTTTGTGGGTTATAGTCCGAGAGTTTCTGGCCGTTTTCGTAAAATTTTGTATTTGACTGTTTTAGCCTCATTTGTGGGCAATAGTCTATAGGTTTTGGCCACTTTCGTGAGATTTATATTTCCCTCATTTTGTGGGCTATAGTACACTATTTTCGATCACTTTCATGAGATTCGTATTTTACTATTTGGCCTCGTTTTGTGGTTATAATCCACAGTTTCGGACCATTTTCGTGAAATTTTGAATTTGACTGTTTTATCCTCATTTGTGGGCTATAGTCCAGAGTTTTCGGCCACTATCCTGAGATTTTTTATTTCCCTCATTTTGTGGGATATAATACACTGTTTTCGATCACTTTCTTGAGATTTCGAACTTTATTGTTTTGGCCCCATTTTGTGGATTATAGTCCACAGTTTCTAGCCGTTTTCGTGAACTTTTGTATTTGACTGTTTTAGCCTTATTTGTGGGCTATAGTCCACAGATTTCGGACATTTTCGTTACATTTTTATTTTCCTCATTTTGTGGGCTATAATACACTGTTTTTGTTCACAAGATTTCGTATTTTACTGTTTTGGCCTTATTTTGAAGGTTGTAGTACACAGTTTCCGGCAGTTTTCGTGAAAGTTTGTATTTGACTGTTTTAGCCTCATTTGTGGGCTATAGTCCATAGTTTTCGATCTCTTTCGTGAGATTTTTTATTTCTCTCATTTTGTTGGATATAATGCACAGTTTTCGATCACTTTCATGAGATTTCGTATTTTACAGTTTTTGCTTTATTTTGTGGTTTATAGCCCACAGTTTATGGCCGTTTTTGTGAAATTTTGTATTTGACTGTTTCAGCCTCATTAGTGGGCTGTAGTCCATAGTTTTCGGCCACTTTCATGAGATTTTATATTTCCCTCATGTTTTGGCCTTTATTACACTGTTTTCGATTACTTTCAAGGGATTTCATATTTTACAATTTTTGCCTCATTTTGTGGGTAATAATCCACTGTTTCCGGCAGTTTGCATGAAATTTCGTATTTGACTGTTTTAGCCTCATTTGTGGGCTATAGTCCACGGTTTTTAGCCACTTTCGTGAGATTTTTTATTTTCCTCATTTTGTGGGCTATAGTACACTTTTTCGATCACTTTAATGAGTTTTCGTATTTTACTATTTTGGCTCATTTTGTGGGTTATAGTCCACAGTTTGCTGTAGTTTTCGTGAAATTTAGTATTTGACTGTCTTAGCCTCATTTGTGGGCTATATTCCACAGTTTTCCCACATTTTGTTAGTTTTTTTATTTCCCACATTTTGTGGGCAATAGTACACTGTTTTCGTTCACTTTGATGAGATTTTGTATTTTACTATTTTGGCCCCATTTTCTAGGTTATAGTCCACAATTTCCGGCCGTTATCGTGAAATTTTGTATCTAACTGTTTTAGCCTCATTTGTGTGCTATATAGTCCACAGATTTCGACCACTTTAGTTAGATTTTTTATTTCCCTTATTTTCTGGGCTATTGTACACTGTTTTCGATCACTTTCATGAGATTTCGTATCTTACAGTTTTGGCCACATTTTGTGGGTAATGGTGCACAGTTTCGGGCTGTTTTCGTCAAATTTTGTATTTGACTGTTTTAGCCTCATTTTGGGGTATAGTCTACAGTTTTCGGCAGCTTTTGTGAGATTTTTTATTTCCCTCATTTTGTGGGATATAATACACTAATTTCGATCATTTTCATGAGATTTCGTACTGTTTTGGCCTTATTTTGTGGTTTATTGTCCACAGTTTCCGGCCGTTTTCGTGAAATTTTGTATTCGACTGCTTTAGCCTTATTCGTGGCTATAGTCCACTGCTTTCGGCCACTTTCGTTAAAATTTTTATTTCCCTCATTTTGTGGGCGATAGTACACTGTTTTTGATTACTTTCTAGAGATTTTGTATTTTACTGTTTTGGCCTCATTTTGTGGGTTATAATCCACAGTTTCGAGCCGTTTTCGTAAAATTTTGTATTTGATTGTTTTAGCCTCATTTTTGGGCTGTAGTCCACAGTTTTCGGCCACTTTCGTGAGATTTTTTTATTTCCCACATTTTTTGGGCTATAGTACACTGTTTTCGATTACTTTCAGGAGATTTTGTATATTACTGTTTTGTTCTCATTTTGTGGGATCAGTCCACAGTTTTCGGACGTTTTCGTGAAATTTTGTAATTGACTGTTTTACCCTCATTTGTGGGGTATAGTCCACAGTATTCGGCCTCCTTCGTGAGATTTTTTATTTCCCTCATTTCGTGGGATATAATACACTGTTTTGATCCCTTTCATGAGATTTCGTATTTTACAGTTTTGGATTTATTTTGTAGGTTATAGTTCACAGTTTCCGGCTCTTTTCGTGGAATGTTGTATTTGACTGTTTTAGCCTCATTTGTGGGCTGTAGTCCACAGCTTTCGGCTACTTTCATTAGAAATTTTATTTCCCTCATTCTGCAGGCTATTGTACACTGTTTCCGATCTCTTTCATTGCATTTCATATTTCACTATTTTGGCCTCATTTTGTAGGTTATAATCCACAGTTTCCGGCCATTTTTGTGAAATTTTGTGTTTGACTGTTTTAGCCACTTTTGTGGGCTAAAGTCCACTGTTTTCAGCCACTTTCGTACGTTTTTTATTTATCTCATTTTTAGGGCTATAGTACACTGTTTTCGAATACTATCAGGAGATTTCGTATATTACTGTTTTGGCCCCATTCTGTGGGTTATAGTCCATAGTTTCCGGCTGTTTTGTTGAAATTTTGTATTTTACTGTTTTAGCCTCATTTGTGGGCTATAGTCCACAGTTTTCGGCCACGTTCGTGTGATTTTTTATTTCCCTCATTTTTTGGGCTACAATACACTGTTTTCGATCACTTTCATGAGATTTCATATTTTATTGTTTTGGCACCATTTTTGTGGGTTACAGTCCAGAGTTTCTGGTCGTTTTCGTAAAATTTTGTGTTTGATTGTTTTTGCCTCATTTGTGGGCTATAGTCCAGAGTTTTCAGCAACTTTCCAGAGATTTTTTATTTCCCACATTATGTGGAATATAATACCCAGTTTTCGATCACTTTCATGAGATTTTGTATTTTACTGTTTTGGTCTTATTTTGTGGGTTATAGTCCAAAGTTTATGGCCGCTTTCGTGAAATTTAGTAATTGACTGTTTTAGCCTCATTTGTAGGCTATAGTCCCCAATTTTCAGCAGCTTTCATGAGATTTTTGGTCTCCCTCATTTTGTGGGATATAATACACAGTTTTCGATCACTTTCAACAGATTCTGTATTGTTTTGGCCTTATTTTGTGGGTTATAGTCCACAGTTTCTGTCCGTTTTCTTGAAATTTTGTATTTAACTGTTTTAGCCTCATTTGTGGGCTATAGTCCATAGTTTTCGGCCACTTTCATTTGAATTTTCGTTTCCATCATTTTTGGGGCTTTAGTACACTGTTTTCAATAACTTTCATGAGATTTCGTATTTTACTATTTTGGCCCCATTTTATGGGTTATAGTCCACAGTTTCTAGCCGCTTTCGTAAAATTTTGAACTTGACTATTTTAGCCGCATTTGTGGGCTATAGTCCACAGTTTTCGGCCTCTTTCGTGAGATTTGTTAGTTCCCTCATTTTGTGGGATAAAATACACTGTTTTCGATCAGTTTCATGACATTTCGCATTTTACAGTTTTGGCTTTCTTTTTTGGGTTATAGTTCACAGTTTCCGGGTGTTTTCGTGAAATTTTGTATTTGACTGTTATAGCCTCATTTGTGGGCTGTAGTCCACAGTTTTTGACCACTTTCATTAGCAATTTTATTTCCCTCATTTTGTAGGCTATTGTACACTGTTTTGGATCACTTTCCTTAGATTTCGTATTTTACTATTTTGGCCTCATTTTGTCAGTTATAGTCCACAGTTTGCGGCAGCTTTCGAAAAATTTAGTATTTGACTGTCTTAGCCTCATTTGTGGGCTATATTCCACAGTTTTCCCTCATTTTGTTAGATTTTTATATACCACATTTTGTGGACTATAGTACACTGTTTTCGATCACTTTCTTAAGATTTCGTATTTTACTATTTTGGCCCCATTTTGTGGGTTATAGTCCACGGCTTCCGGCCGTTTTCGTGAAATTTGGTATTTGACTATATTAGCCTTATTTGTGGGCTATATTGTCCCCGGTTTTCGGCCACTCTCGTTAGATTTTTTATTTCTCTCACTTTCTGTGCTATAGCACACTGTTTTCGATCACTTTCATGAGATTTCGTATCTTACTGTTTTGCCCCTATTTTCTGGGTTATAGTCCACAGTTTTCGGCCGTTTTTGAGAAATTTTGAATTTGACTGTTTTAGCCTCATTTGTGGGCTATAATCCACAGTTTTTGGCCGCTTTCGTGAGATATTTTATTTTCCTCATTTTGTGGGATATAATACACAGTTTTCGATCACTTTCATGAGATTCCGTGCTGTTTTGGCCTTATGTTGTGGGTTATATATAGTCCACAGTTTCCGGCCGTTTTCTTGAAATTTTGTATTCGACTTTTAGCCTGATTTGTGGATATGGTCCACCGTTTTCAATCACTTTCGTTAGAATTATTATTTCCCTCATTTTGTGGGCGATAGTACACTGTTTTCTATCACTTTCATGAAATTTCGTATTTTATTATTTTGGCCTCATTTTGTGGGTTATAATCCACCGTTTCGGGTTGTTTTCGTGAAATTTTGTATTTTACTATTTTAGCCTCATTTGTCGGCTATAGTCCATAGTTTTCGGCCACTTTCGTGAGATTTTTTATTTCCCTCCTTTTGTGGGCTATAGTACATTGTTTTCGATCACTTTCATGAGATTTTGTATTTTACAGTTTTGGCGTTATTTTGTGAGTTATAGTCCACAGTTTTCGTCCGTTTTCATGAAATTTTGTATGTGAATGTTTTAGCCTCATTTGTGAGCTATATAATCCGCAGTTTTCGGCCACTTTCGTTAGATTTTTTATTTCCCTCATTTTCTGGGCTATAGTACACTGTTTTCAATCCCTTTCCTGAGATTTTGTATCCTACTTTTATGGCCCCATTTTGTGGGTTATAGTCCACAGTTTTCGGCCATTTTCGTGAAATTTTGTATTTGACTGTTTTTGCCTCATTTGTGGACTATAGTCCACAGTTTTCGGCCGCTTTCATGAGATTTTTTATTTCCCTCATTTTGTGGGACATAATACACAGTTTTCGATCACTTTCATGAGATTTCATACTGTTTTGGCCTTATTTTGTGGGTTATATATAGTCCACAGTTTCCGGCCGTTTTCTTAAAATTTTGTATTCGACAGTTTTAGCCTCATTTGTGGCTATAGTCCACAGTTTTCGGCCACTTTCGTTAGAATTATTATTTCCCTCATTTTGAGGGTGATAGTACACTGTTTTCGATCACTTTCATGAGATTTCGTATTTTATTATTTTGGTCTCATTTTGTGGACTATAATCCGCAGTTTACGACTGTTTTCGTGAAATTTTGTATTTGACTGTTCTAGCCTCATTTGTGGGCTATAGTCTACAGTTTTCGGCCACTTTCGTGAGATTTTTTATTTCCCTCAATTTTTGGGCTATAGTTCACCGTTTTCGATTACTTTCTGGAGATTTCATATTTTACTGTTTTGGCCTCATTTTGTGGGTTATAATCCACAGTTTCGGGCCGTTTTCGTGAAATTTTGTATTTGACTATTTTAGCCTCATTTGTAGGCTATAGTCCAAAGTTTTTAGCCACTTTTGTGAGATTTTTTATTTCCCTCATTTTCTGGGCTATAGTACACTGTTTTCGATTACTATCAGGAGATTTCGTATAGTACTATTTTGGCCTCATTTAGTGGGTTTTAGTCCCCAGTTTTCGAACGCTTTCGTGAAAATTTGTATTTGACTATTTTAAACTCATTTGTGGGTTATAGTCCACAGTTTTCGGCCACTTTCGTGACATTATTTATTTCCCTCATTTTTTGGACTATAGTACACAGTTGTCGATCACTTTCATGAGATTTCGTATTTCACTATTTTGGCGCCATTTCGTGGATTATAGTCCATAGTTTCCCGCTGTGTTCGTGAAATTTTGTATTTGACTGTTTTAGCCTAATTTGTGGGCTATAGTCCACAGTTTTCGGCCGCTTTCGTTAGATTTTTATTTCCCTCATTTTGTGGGATATAGTACACTGTTTCCGATCACTTGCATGAGATTTCGTGTTTTACTATTTTGGCCCCATTTTGAGGGTTGTAGTCCACAGTTTTCGGCCGCTTTCGTGAAATTTTGTATTTGACAGTTTTAGCCTAAATTGTGTGCTACAGTCTAGAGTTTTCCGCCACTTTCATGAGATTTTTTATTTCCCTCATCTTGTGGGATATAATACACATTTTTCGATCACTTTCTTGAGATTTCGTGTTATACAGTTTTGGCCATATCTTGTGGATTATAGTCCACAGTTTCCGTCCGTTTTCGTGAAATTTTATATTTGACAGTTTTAGCCTCATTTGTGGGTTGTAGTCCACAGTTTTCGTCCACTTTTGTTAGAAAATTTATTTCCCTCATTTTATGGGCTATTGTACACTGTTTTCGATCACTTTTATGAGATTTCGTATTTTACTATTTTGGTCTCATTTTGTGGGTTATAATCCACTGATTCGGGTCGTTTTTGTGAAATTTTGTATTTTACTGTTTTAGCCTTATTTGTCGGCTATAGTCCAAAGTTTATACACTTTCGTGAGAATTTTTATTTCCCTCATTTTCTGGGCTATAGTACACTGTATGCAATTACTATCAGGAGATTTCGTATAGTACTGTTTTAGCCTTATTTTGTGGGTTATAGTCCACTGTTTCCTGCCATTTTCGTGAAATTTCGTATTTGATTGTTTTAGCCTCATTTGTGGGTTATAGTCCACAGTTTTCGGCCACTTTCGTGAGATTATTTATTTCCCTCATTTTTTAGGCTATAGTACACTGTTGTCGATCACTTTCATGAGATTTCGTATTTCACTATTTTGGCCCCATTTTGTGGGTTATAGTCCACAGTTTCCCGCTGTATTCGTGAAATTTTGTATTTGATTGTTTTAGCCTAATTTGTGGGCTATAGTTCACAGTTTTCGGTCGCTTTCGTTAGATTTTTATTTCCCTCATTTTGTGAGCTATAGTACACTGTTTCCGATTACTTGCATGAGATTTCGTATTTTACTATTTTGGCCCCATTTTGAGGGTTGTAGTCCACAGTTTCCGGCCGCTTTCGTGAAATTTTGTATTTGACAGTTTTAGCCTCATTTGTGTGCTACAGTCCAGAGTTTTCGGCCACTTTCGAGAGATTTTTTATTTCCCTCATTTTGTGGGATATGATACACGGTTTTCGATAACTTTCTTGAGATTTCGTGTTATAGAGTTTTGGCCATATCTTGTGGGTTATAGTCCACAGTTTTCGGCCACTTTCGTTAGAAAATTTATTTCTCTCATTTTATGGGCTATTGTACACTGTTTTCGATCAATTTCATGGGATTTCGTATTTTACCATTTTGGCCTCATTTTGTGGGTTATAATCCACTATTTCGGGTTGTTTTCGTGAAATTTTTTATTTGACTGTTTTAGTCTCATTTGTGCGCAATATTCCACAGTTTTCGGCCTCTTTCGTGAAATTTTTTTATTTCCCTCATTTTGTGGGATATAATAAACTGTTTTTAATCACTTTCATGAGATTTCGTATTTTACTTTTTTGGCACCATTTGTGGGTTATAGTCCAGAGTTTCTGGCCGTTTTTGTGAAATTTTGTATTTGACTGTTTAAGCCTCATTTGTGGACTATAGTCCATATTTTTCGGCCACTTTCGTGAGATTTTTTATTTCCCTAATTTTATGGGCTATATATAGCACAGTTTTTTATCACTATCATGATATTTCGTATTTTACTATTTTGGCCTTTTATTGTGGGTTATAGTACACAATTTTCGGCCGTTTTGGTGAAATTTTGTATTTGACTGTTTTAGCCTCATTTGTGGGCTGTAAGTCCACAGTTTTCGGCAACTTTCGTTAGAAATTTTATTTCCCTCATTTTGTGGTCTACAGTACACTGTTTACGATCACTTTAATGAGATTTCGTATTTTAAATTTTGGCCTCATTTTGCGGGTTATAATCCCCAACTTCGGGCCGTTTTCGTGAAATTTTGTATCATTTGTGGGCTATAGTCCAATGTTTTTAGCCACTTTCGTGAGATTTTTTATTTTCCTCCTTTTGTGGGCTATAGTACACTGTTTTCGATTCTATCAGGAGATTTCGTATATTGCTGTTTTGGCCGCATTTCGTGGATTTTAGTCACCGGTTTTGGGACGTTTTTTGTGAAATTTTGTATTTGACTGTTTTAGCCTCGTTTGTGGGCTATAGTCCACAGTTTTCGGCCACTTTCGTTAGATTTTTTATTTCCCTCATTTTCTGGGCTATAGTACACTGTTTTCGATCACTTTCATAAGATTTCGTATCCTACTGTTTTGGCTCCATTTTGTGGGTTATAGTCCACAGTTTTCGGCCGTTTTCGTGAAATTTTGTATTTCACTGTTTAGCATCATTTGTGGACAATAGTCCACAGTTTTCGGCCGCTTTCGTGAGATTTTTTATTACCCTCATTTTGTGGTACATAATACACAGTTTTCGATTACTCTGATGAGATTTCGTACAGTTTTGGCCTTATTTTGTGGGTTATAGTCCACAGTTTCCGGCCGTTTTCTTGAAATTTTGTATTCGACAGTTTTAGCCTCATTTGCGGCTATAGTCCACAATTTTTGGCCACTTTCGTTAGAATTTTTATTTTCCTCATTTTGTGAGCGATAGTACACTGTTTTCGATCAATTTCATGAGATTTCGTATTTTATTATTTTGGTCACATTTTGTGGGTTATAATCCGCAATTTTCGGCCGTTTTCGAGAAATTTTGTATTTGACTGTTTTGTCCTCATTTGTGTGCTATAGTACACAGTTTTCAGCCAATTTAGTGAGATTTTTTATTTCCCTCATTTTTTGGGCTATAGTACACTGTTTTCGATTACTTTCTGCAGATTTCGCAATTTACAGTTTTGGCCACATTTTGTGCGTTATAATCCACAGTTTCGAGCCGTTTTCGTGAAATTTTGTATTTGACTGTTTTAGCCACATTTGTGGGCTATAGTCCACAGTTTTTGGCCTTTTTCGTGAGATTTTTTATTTCTCTCATTTTGTGGGATATAATAAACTGTTTTTGATCACTTTCATGAGATTTCGTATTTTACAGTTTTGGCTTTATTTTGTGGGTTCTAAGTTCACTGTTTTCGGCCATTTTCGTGAAATTTTGTATTTTACTGTTTTAGCCTCATTTGTGAGAAATTTAATTTCCCTCATTTTGTAGCCTATTGTACACTGTTTTCAGTCTCTTCCGTTAGATTTCGTATTTCATTATTTTGGCCTCATTTTGTGGGTTAGAATCCACAGTTTCCGGTTGTTTTCTTGAAATTTTGTATTTGACTATTTTTGCCTCATTAGAGGGCTATAGTCCACAGTTTTCGGCCACTTTCGTGAGATTTTTTAATTCCCTCATTTTTTGGGATATAGTACACCAATTTCGATCACATTCATGAGATTTCGTATTTTACTTCTTTGGCATCATTTTGTGGGTTATTGTCCAGAGTTTCTGCCCGTTTTCGTGAAATTTTGTAGTAAATTGTTTAAGCCTCATTTCGTGAGATGTTTTATTTACCTCATTTTGTGGGCTATATATAGTACACAGTTTTCGATCACTATCATGAGATTTCGCATTTTACTATTTTGGCCTTATATTGTGGGTTATAGTCCACAATTTCTGGTCGTTTTCGCGAAATTTTGTATTTGACTGTTTTAGCCACATTTGTGGGCAGTAGTCCACAATTTTCGGCCACTTTCGTTCGAAATTTTATTTCCCTCATTTTGTGGGCTATATAGTACACTGTTTACGATCACTTTTATGAGATTTCGTATTTTACTATTTTGGCCTCCTTTTGTGGGTTATAATCCACAGTTTCGGGCTATTTTCGTGAAATTTTGAATTTGACTGTTTTAGCCTCATTTATGGGCTATAGTCCAAAGTTTTTAGCCACTTTCGTGCGAATTTTTATTTCCCTCATTTTCTGGGTACACTGTTTTCGGTTACTATCAGGAGATTTCGTATATTACTGTTTTGGCCTCATTTAGTGGGTTTTAGTCCCAAGTTTTTGTACGTTTTCTTGAAATTTGGTATTTGACTGTTTTAGCCTCACTTGTGGGTTATAAGTATACAGTTTTCGGCCACTTTCGTGAGATTATTTATTTCCCTCATTTTTTGGGCTATAGTACACTGTTGTCGATCACTTTCATGAGATTTCGTATTTCACTATTTTTGCCCTATTTTGTGGGTTATAGTCCATTGTTTCCTGCTGTATTCGTGAATTTTTGTATTTGACTGTTTTAGCCTAATTTGTGGACTGTGGTCCACAGTTTTCGGCCGCTTTCGTTAGATTTTTATTT
This sequence comes from Hemerocallis citrina, assembly GCA_017893485.1. Classification (NCBI taxonomy): domain Eukaryota; kingdom Viridiplantae; phylum Streptophyta; class Magnoliopsida; order Asparagales; family Asphodelaceae; genus Hemerocallis; species Hemerocallis citrina. The sequence continues at coordinate 921,622 of CM030359.1, read as the reverse complement.
CCCTCATTTTGTGTGCTATAATACACTGTTTCCGATCACTTGCATGAGATTTCGTATTTTACTATTTTGGCCCCATTTTGAGGGTTATAGTCCACCGTTTTCAATCACTTTCGTTAGAATTATTATTTCCCTCATTTTGTGGGCGATAGTACACTGTTTTCGATCACTTTCATGAGATTTCGTATTTTATTATTTTAGTCACATTTTGTGGATTATAATCCGCAGTTTCCGACCGTTTTCGTGAAATTTTGTATTTGACTGTTTTAGCCTCATTTGTGGGCTATAGTCCACAGTTTTCGATCACTTTCGTTTGAATTTTTATTTACCTCATTTTTTGGGCTATAGTACTCTGTTTTCGACCACTTTCATGAGATTTCTTATTTTACTATTTTGGCCTCATTTTGTGGGTTATAGTCCACAGTTTCCGACCATTTTCGTGAAATTTTGTATTTGACTATTTTAGCCTCATTTGTGGGCTACCACAGTTTTCAGCCTCTTTCGTGAGATTTGTTAGTTCCTTCATTTTGTGGGATATAATACACTGTTTTTGATCACTTTCATGAGAATTCGTATTTTACAGTTTTGGCTTTATTTTGTCGGTTATAGTCCAGAGTTTCCGGTCATTTTCGGGAAACTCTGTATTTGACTGTTTTAGCCTCATTTGTGGGCTATAGTCCACTGTTTTCGATCACTTTTTTAAAATTTTGTATTTGTTTCATTTTGTAGGCTAGTACACTATTTTCAGTCATTTTCATGAGATTTCGTATTTCACTGTTTTGAGCTCATTTTGTGGGTTATAGTCCACAATTTTCGACCGTTATCGTGAAATTTTGTATTTGACTGTTTTAGCCTCATTTGTGGGCTATAGTCCACAGTTTTGGACCACATTCGTGAAATTTTTTGTTTCCCTAATCTTGTGGGCTATGGTGCAATGTTTTTTTTATCACTTTCACGAGATTTAGTATTTTAGTCTTTCGGCCTCGTTTTGTGGGTTATGGTCCACAGTTTACGGCCGTTTTCGTGAAATTTTGCATTTGACTGTTTTAGCCACATTTGTGGGCTAATGTCCACAGTTTTCGTCCACATTGGTGAGAATTTTTATTTCCCTCATTTTGTGGGCTACAATACACTATTTTCGATCACTTTTTTGAGACTTCGTATTTTACTATTTTGGCCTGATTTTTTAGGTTATAATCCACTGTTTTCGACCGTTTTCTTGTAATTTTGTATCTGATTGTTTTAGTGTCATTTGTGTGCTACAGTCCACAGTTTACGGCCACTTTCGTGAGATTTTTATTTTCCTCATTTTGTGGGCTATAGTACATTTTTTCGATCACTTTCATGACATTTCGTATTTTACTGTTCTGGCCCAATTTTGGGTTATAGTTTTCGACCGTTATCGTGAAATTTTGTATTTGACTGTTTTAGCCTCATTTGTGGGCTATAGTCCACAGTTTTCGGCCACTTTCGTTAGATTTTTTATTTCCTCATTTTGTGGGCTATAGTACATTATTTTCGATCACTTTCATGAGATTTCGTATTTTACTGTTTTGGCCCCATTTTGTGAGTTATAATCCACAATTTTCAGCCACCTTAGTGAGATTTTGTTTCCCACGTTTTTTGGACTATATAGTACACTGTTTTCGATAACTTTCAGGAAATTTCGTATTTTACTTTTTTGGCGTCATTTTGTGGGTTTTAGTCCACCATTTTCGGACATTTTCGTAAAATTTTGTATTTGACTGTTTTAGCCTCTTTTGTGGGCAATAATCCACAGTTTTCGACCACTTTCAGTAGATTTTTTATTTTCCTCATTTTGTGGGCTACAGTACACTGTTTTCTATCACTATCATGAGATTTCATATTTTATTATTTTGGCCTTATTTTGTGGGTTATAGTCCACTGTTTCCTGCCATTTTCGTGAAATTTCGTATTTGATTGTTTTAGCCTCATTTGTGGGTTATAGTCCACAGTTTTCGGTCACTTTCGTGAGATTATTTATTTTCCTCATTTTTTGGGCTATAGTACACTGTTGTCGATCACTTTCATGAGATTTCGTATTTTACATTTTTCGCACCATTTTGTGGGTTATAGTTCACAGTTTCCGGCTGTTTTTGTGAAGTTTTGTATTTGACTGTTTTATCCTCATTTGTTGACTATATATAGTCCACAGTTTTCGGCAACTGTCGTGAGATTTGTTATTTCCCATTTTGTGGGATATAATACATTGTTTTCAATCACTTTCATGAGATTTCGTATTTTACAGTTTTAGCCTCATTTTGTGGGTTATAGTCCACAGTTTTCGGCTATTTCCGTGAAATTTTGTATTTGACTGTTTTAGCCTCATTTGTTAGCTATAGTCAACAGTTTTTGCCCACTTCGTGAGATTTTTTATTTTCCTCATTTTTTGGGATATAATACACTGTTTTCTATCAGTTTCATGAGATTTCGTTTTTTACAGTTTTTGCCTTATTTTGTGGGTTATATAGACCACAGTTTCCTGCTGTTTTCGTGAAATTTTGTATTTGACTGTTTTGGCCTCATTTGTAGGCTGTATTCCACAGTATTCGGCCACTTTCGTTAGAATTTTTATTTCACTCATTTTGTGGGATAGTACACTGTTTTCGATCACTTTAATGAGATTTTATATTTTACTATTTTGGCCTCATTTTGTGAGTTATAATCCACAGCTTCCGGCCGTTTTCGTGAAATTTTGTATTTGACTGTTTTAGCCTTATTTATAGGCTATATAGTCCACAGTATTCGGCCACTTTCGTGAAATTTTTTATTTCCCTCATTTTGTAGGTTATAGTACACTGTTTTCCATCACTTTCATGAGATTTAGTATTTTACTATTTTGGCCTTATTTTGTGGGCCACTGTTTTCGACCATTTTCGTAAAATTTAGTATTTGACTGTCTTAGCCTCATTTGTGGGCTATATTCCACAGTTTTCGACCACTTTCGTTAGATTTTTTATTTCCCTAATTTTGTAAGCTATAGTACACTCTTTTATATCACTTTCATGAGATTTCGTATTTTACTATTTTGGCCTAATTTAGTGCGTTATATTCCACAGTTTCCGGTCATTTTCGTGAAGTTTTATATGTGAGTGTTTTAGCCTCATTTGAAAGCTATATAGTCCACAGTTTTCGGCCACTTTCGTAAAAAAAATTATTTGACTCACTTTGTGGGTACACTGTTGTCGATTATTTTCATAAGATTTCGTATTTTACTGTTTTGGACTCATTTTGTTTCACGGTTTCCGGCCGTTTTCGTGAAATTTTGTATTTGACTATTTTTGTCTCAATTGTGGGCTATGTAGTCCATAGTTTTCAACCACTTTCGTGTGATTTTTTATTTCCCTCATTTTTTGGGCTGTAGTATACTGTTTTCGATTACTTTCATGAGATTTCTTATTCTACTGTTTTGGCCTCATTTTGTGGGTTTTAGTCCACAGTTTTCAGACATTATCGTGAAATTTTCTATTTGACTATTTTAGCCTCATTTGTGGGCTATAGTCCACAGTTTTCGGCCACTTTGTGAGATTTTTTATTTCCCTCATTTTCTGGCTATAGTACACTGTTTTCGATCACTTTCATGAGATTTTGTATTTTACAGTTTTGGCCTTATTTTGTGCGTTATAGTCCACAGTTTCAGCCCGTTTTCGTGAAATTTTGTATTTGACTATTTTAGCCTCATTTGTGCTCTATAGTCCACAGTTTTCGGCTACTTTCGTGAGATTTTTTATTTCGCACATTTTGTGGGGTATAATATACTGTTTTCGATGACTTTCTTGAGATTTCGTATTTTTCTATTTTGGCCCTATTTGGTAGGTTATTGTCCCCAATTTCTGGCTGTTTTCATGAAATTTTGTATTTGACTGTTTTAGCGTCATTTGTGGACTATATTGTCTACAATTTTCGGACACTTTCGTTTGATTTTTTTATTTCCCTCTTTTTGTGGGGTATATGGTACACTTTTTTCGATCACTTTAATGAAAATTCATATATTACTATTTTGGCCTAATTTTGTGCGTTATAGTCTACAGTTTCTCGTCATTTCCGTTAAATTTTGTATGTGACTGTTTTAACCTCATTTGTGAGCTATAGTCCACAGTTTTCGGCCGCCTTTGTAAAATTTTGTATTTGACTCATTTTGGGGGCTATAGTACTCATTTTTGATCATTTTCAAGAGATTTCTTATTTCACTGTTTTGGACTCATTTTGTGGATTATAGTTCACAGTTCCCAGCCGTTATCTTGAAATTTTGTATTTGATTGTTTTAGCCTCGTTTATGTGCAGTCCACAGTTTTCAACTATTTTTGTAAAATTTTGTGTTTGACTCATTTTGTTTTCGTTCAATTTTATGTGATTACGTATTTCACTCTGTTGGGCTCATTTTGTAGGTTAGTCCACAGTTTTTGTCCACTTTCGTAGGATTTTTTATTTCCCTCATTTTGTAAACTATATATAGCACATTATTTTTTATCACTTTTATGAAATTTCGTATTTTACTGTTTCGGCCTCATTTTGTAGATTATAGTCCACAGTTCACGTCCGTTTTCATGAAATTTTGTATTTAACCGTTTTATCCTCATTTGTGGGCTATAGATAGTCCACAATTTTCAACATTTTTGGTGAGAACTTTTATTTCCCTCATTTTGTGGGGGCTATAGTACACTAATTTGGAACTTTAATGAGATATCATGTTTTACTATTTTGGACTCATTTTGTGGATTTTAGTCCACAGTTTCCGTCCTAGTAAAATTTAGTATTTGACTGTTTTAGCCTCATTTGTGGGCTATGTAGTCCACAGTTTTTGCCCACTTTCGTGAAATTTTTATTTCACGAAAGTCACAGTGACAACAACCCTCTTTACTAAAAAAATGTTGCCAAAACAGAGATAACCTGATAGAACACAATAATACTAATACAATTGATCCAGTTTAGCAGAATTTTTAATATTAAATTTAGTCCACGATAATTGTCGATAACCTGATAGAACACAATAATACTAATACAATTGATCCAGTTTAGCAGAATTTTTAATATTAAATTTAGTCCACGATAATTGTCGATAATACAAACCTTATATTCTACTGAAAAGTTTAATTAAAAAAACATGATGCGATCAAGCAGGTTATCTCATTATGTCATCTGCAGAGTAGGCATCTTATTATCTCATTATATCCAGGTTATCTCATTATATCATCTGCAGAGTCCTACATATACAGCTGTCACAGTAGTAACAGCCCTCTTTACTAAAAAATGCGCATAACCCATCTAATGTCTTGCTGAACACCAAAACAGAGAGCTACATACACATACTCAAGATGGAAAACAAGCATTAAACAGATCCTTTCACGGAAGCATCGGCATGGACCTCACCTAGTTCTTGTTGCAGTTTCTTCATATAATATTTTGATCCACGAGCGAGATTAATTCTTTTCCTTCTTTCCTCTGGTATTGACTCAAACGAGCAGTCAACAAAGCCCCGCCTGACGAACCTGAAAGATATTTGCAAATTTGTCCAATAGTTTGTTTTAAGGCATTTAAATGTCATGAAAGGTACAAAACTTCTCAGGTTCTTTTAAGAATACATATATCAGCAATTGAGATTTAGGAACTTGGCAAAAGACATTAAGATCAGCTGAGCATGGTTTAGACGGGTGCATGACTACATAATGAAGCTTCCTTTCTCTGAATCAACTTGAAAATTGACCAATGATTACATGTCAGTGCATTTCAGAATTTTAATGCGTAATTTCCCTAAGGCCCTTCACCCTGCAGTATGATACTTGTAATACTCACCTATTATTAAAAATTTTGGCCAGGGAACTAGAGTAGGCAGACAGCCAATTATATATTGATAGTTGTAGTATAAACACGTACCAGTCTGCTGCACGAGTTGTAAGCAAGAATAATTTTTGTAAACCAAGCGCAGATGCCTTCTTCTCTATATAAGCTGCAGGATAAAAGCAGAGACTAATTGTATCTGAGAAAACTAAGAATAATTCCAAGAAAAATATATATATACAAATATAACACTATAATACATAGCCAAATCAAATATTAAACAAAGCATCCCAATAATGAAACTTATGATTGGAAGTTGCTTGCCGCCAGCAGGAATAATTGGATATCTGTAAGTGATGCATCTCTCTGCTTTACGTCTGTTTTGTGTGTGAGGGAGAAATGTTGTATATGCCTGTTCGGCTTGAGTCAGTGCCTGACACGACCACTTAATAAAATTACCAAAACTAAAATTGGGAAGTCCAAGGGTCTCGTACTGCAAGCTTAGAAGAACCAAATACTGCATTCATGAAATACTGCTTTTCACTATTTTTGGCCAAATTTTATGGCTTATAAACCTTAGCTTTCATCTGTTTTTACGAAATTCCGTACTTCACTATATTGGCAAAGATTGTTAGTCCATAGTTTCGTGAAATTTCACATTTCACTATTTTTGCCATAATTTCAGATTTCTGAGTTATATAGTCCACCACCGTTCTCATGAAATTTCGTATTTTACTAATTTGACCAAGTTTTATGGGCAATCCACAATTCTTGGCCATTTCAGCCACATTCCGCATTTCACTGTTTTGGTAAGTTTGTTGGGGCATTTTTCGGCCGTTTTTGCAAAAATCTGTAATTCACTATTTGAGCCACATTTTGTAAGCTATAATCAACAGTTTCAGCCGCTTCGGTTTTAGCCACATTACTTGCCGTTTTACCAAAATTCTGTATTTCACTGTTTCTAGCACATTTTTTGCTATGGTCAACAGTTTTCGACCATAGTTTTTGGCTATTTTTGATAAATTCCGTATGTCAATGTTTTGGCCACATTTTGTAGTTTTCGGCATATTTCACTTCTTTGGCACAGTTTTCGGCCGTTATGCCCAAATTTCGTAATTCACAGTTTTAGCCACATTTTGTAAGCTAGTCTATAGTTTTCGGCCATTTTCATTAAATACTATATTTTACTGTTTTGGCCAAGTTTTGTGGATGAACCCACAATTTTCTGAAATTTTCATTATATTACTTATTTCACTATTTTAGCAAAGATTTTCTGTTTATAGTTTTTGACCAATTACATAAAATTCTGTGATTCAATATTTCGGCAAGTTTTGCGGGCTATAGTCACATTTTTTGGCCATCAATGCGAAATTCCGTATTTCACTATTTTGCCCAGATTTTGTAAGCCGTTCATGCGAAATTATGTAATTCTCTATTTTGGTTGCTTTCACGAAATTCCGTATCTGACTATATTGGCCAGATTTTGTGAACTATAATTTACAGTTTGTGACATTTTCGCCAAGTTTTGTGGGTTATACGTCCATAGTTTTCAGCTGTTTTCGCAAAATTCCGTCAATGAAATTCATTGTTTTGGCAAAACATTTTGAAAGGTATATCCTCAGTTTTCGGTTGTTTTCAGAAATTCCATATTAATATGTTTGGCAAAATTTTGTATAGACCATATTTTGACCGTTTTGGAAATTTTTCGTATTTCACTACTTTTGCCACATTTTATGAGCTATAGCCTAGTTTTTGACTGTTTTCACGAAATTATGTATTTCACTGTTTTGACCCAGTTTTGTGGGCTATGTCCATAGTTTCCGGTTGTTTTCACGAAATCTCGTCAATGAAATTCATTGTTTTGGCAACATTTTGTGATGTACAATCCATGGTTCTAGACCATAATCATGAAAATGAGGCCGTAAACAGTGAAATACAATATCTCATTAAAGTGGCCGAAAACAGTGGACTATAGCCCACAAAATGATGGCAACACAGAGAAATTTGAAATCTTGCCAAAGTGGCTGGAAAATAGGGACTATATAGCCCACAAAATGATGCCAAAATAGAGAAATTGGAATTCACACGAAAGTTGAGGAAAAATATGTACTATAGCCCACAAAATGATGCCAAACCTGTGAAATAGAAAATTTGACGAAAGTGACCAAAATTTGTGGACTATAACCCGCAAAATGAGACCATAAATAGTGAAATACGACATTTCACGAAATTGGCCGAAAACTGTGAACTATAGCCCACAAAATGATGTCAAAACATAGAAATTCCAAATCACACCAAAGTCGCAGAAAAATGTAGACTATAGCCCACAAAATGTTGCCAAAACAGTGAAATAAAAAATTTGACAAATGTAACCGAAAAAGTTTTATAAACTCACGAACTCTCGTTGCACGTGCCTTCAACTATGTTACAGATGAGGCCACAAAATAAGGCCATTAATAGTGAAATCCGACCTCTCGAAAGTGGCCGAAAATTGTGGACTATAGCCCAAAAAATGAGGCCATAAACTGTGAAATATGACATCTCACGAAAGTGACCGAAAATAAGGGACTATAGCTCACAAAATGAGGCCATAAACACTCACGAAAGTGGCCGAAAACTGTGGACTATAGCTCACAAATGATAGCAAAACAGAGAAATTCGAAATTACACGAAAGTCACAGAAAAATGTGGCTTATAGCCCACAAAAGGATGCCAAAACAGTGAAATAGAAAATTTGATGAAAGTGGCCAGAAAATGTGGACTATATTATATAGCCCACAAAATGAGGCCGTAAACAGTGAAATACGATATCTCATGAAAGTGGCTGAAAACAGTTGACTATAGCCCACAAAATGATTGCAAAACAGATAAATTCGAAATCTCGCGAAAGTGGCTGAAAAATATGGACAATATAGCCCAAAAAATGATGCCAAAATAGAGAAGTTGGAAATCACACGAAAGTCGCAAAAAAATATGTACTATAGCCCACAAAATGATGCCAAAACAGTGAAATAGGAAATTTGAAGAATGTGACCGAAAACTGTGGACTATAATCCACAAAATGAGGCCATAATCAATGAAATACGACATCTCACGAAATTAGTCGAAAACTGTGAACTGAACTGCCCACAAAATGATGTCAAAACAGAGAAATTCGAAATCACACCAAATTGTGAACTATAGCCAACAAAATATTGCCAAAACAGTGAAATAGGAAATTTGGCGAAAGTAGCCGAAGACTGTTGACAATGTGGCCCACAAAATAAGGTCATTAACAGTGAAATCCGACATCTCTCGAAAGTGGACGAAAACTGTGGACTATAGCCCCAAAGATGAGGCCATAAACTGTGAAATAAGACATCTCACGAAAGTCGCCGAAAACTGTGGACTATAGCTCACAAAATGATGGCAAAACAGAGAAATTCAAATTTTCACAAATGTGTTTGAAAAATGTGGACTAGCCCACAAAAGGATGCCAAAACTGAGAAATTCGAAATCACCGAAAGTCACCGAAAAATATGGACTATAGCACACAAAATGATGTCAAAATAGTGAAAAGATAAAATTTCACAAGTGTCCGAAAACGGTGGACTACAAATTGATGCCAAAACAGAGAAATTTGAAATCTCACAAACATGGCAGAAAACTGTGAACTATATAGCTCACAAAATGATGCCAAAACAAAGAAATATGAAATCTCACGAAAGTGGGTGAAAAATGTGGACTATTGCCACAAAATGAGGCCAAAACAGTGAAATACGAAATCTCACGAATGTAGCCGAAAAATATTGACCCACAAAATGAGGCCACAATTGTGAAATACGAAATGTGGGGAAAGTGGCCGAAAGTTGTGGACTAACATTGAAATGAGGGCATAAACATTGACATACGATATCTCACAATAGTGACCGAAAATGTGGACTATAGCCCACAAAAAATGCCAAAACAGAGAAATTCGAAATCTCACAAAAGTTGCCGAAAAATGGGGACTATAGCCCAAAAAATGGTACCAAAACAGAAAAAATCAAAATGACACGAAAGTCACAGAAAAATGTGGCCTATAGCCCACAAAATTATACCAAAACAGTGAAATAGAAAATTTGACGAAAGTGGCAGGAAAATGTGAACTATATATATAGCCCACAAAATGAGACCGTAAACAGTGAAATACGATATCTCACGAAAGCGGCCAAAAACATAGCCCACAAAATGATTGCAAAACAGAAAATTCGAAATTTCACGAATGTGGCTGAAAAATGTGGACTATAGCCCACAAAATGATTGCAAAACATAGAAATTTGAAATCTCACAAAAGTGGCTAAAAATGTGGAGCCTACAAAATGATGCCAAAATAGAGAAATTAGAATTCACACGAAAGTCGCAGAAAAATATGTACTATAGCCCACAAAATGATGTCAAAACAGTGAAATAGAAAATTTGACGAAAGTAACCGAAATCTGTGGACTATATAACCCGCACAATGAGGCCATAAACAATGAAATATGACATCACGAAATTGGCTGAAAACTATAAACAGAGAATTTCCAAATCACAAAATGATGTCAAAACAGAGAATTTCCAAATCACACCAAAGTCGCAGAAAAATGGGGACTATAGCCCACAAAATGTTGCCAAAACAGTGAAATAAGAAATTTGACGAATGTTGACGAAAACTGTGGACAATATGGCCCACAAAAAAAGACCATTAATAGTGAAATCCGACATCTCTCGAAAGTGGCCGAAAACTGTGGACTATAGCCCAAAAAATGAAGCCATAATTTGTGAAATACGACATCTCACGAAAGTGGCCGAAAACTGTGGACTATATAAGCCCACAAAATGAGGCCATAAACACTCACGAAAGTGGCCGAAAATTATAGCTCAAAATGATAGCAAAACAGAGAAATTCGAAATGACACAGTCGCTGAAAAAATATGGCCTATAGCCCACAAAAGGATGCCAAAAAAGTGAAATAGAAAATTTGACGAAAGTGGCTGAAAACTGTGAAACACCAAATAGTCTTAAATTAAGTTGCTCTAAGTAACTTTGAAAGTTCTCTATGTTGCATGATAATTGCACACTGAGGAGATACTGCAACAATTCCCGTAGCTCTATTCTTAAAATTTGGGCAACATGCGCAAACTTCAAATTGGTCATGCATCCTTATAGAGGTAGATTGGCGCCTTTGTACCGTCTCGTCTAGTTGGTGTCATGTAACTTCTGGCTACCACCAATGCAGGCTGCTAGTTCCCCTACTCTAACAATAGAACAGAATTGATCTCAGTTTCTAGTCATGGAGAACAATCTAGAAAATCGTTTATATCACAAATACGGAAGGAGAGTTGCTCCAAACTGGTTTAACGATCATGTCTCCTGAATGCATAGGGTGCCCTCGTATGGTGGCTTACTAAGCAAACAATTTTCCTTTTGTAGTACAAATCATTTTTATTATCTCATCAAAGATCCACTAGACCTCTTATGGAACAACCCTAGTCCACTTGACCAATGGCAGCTTGCAGAACACTTGTTGAATGGTTGTCTGACAAATTCTCCTTCTGGCAAGTCCATTTTTTTCCGCTAGTTGTAATGTTATGGCCCGCTGCTTGGCAGAGTATTCTGCTCAATACCAATCGCCAAGTTATGTTCAACTCTGCAGTTTCTCTCCTCAGTTGTAATTTTTGGTTGAAAGTTCAGTCGGCCAAGGCATTAGTGTGTTTATGAGTATGCAACGTGTATTGGAATTTAGTCTTTATCAATATTTTTATCAAAAAATAATAGTTATTTAGCATGTGTAAAGAAAATGAGAGTTTCTTATAATTTATTTTTTAGTCTATAGTTATATAGTTTCCAGTTTTTTAAACGGGTTTGAAATATAAATCGGCGGATGATACTAAAATTTTACATGTGTGGTTGAGATTGGTTGATTTATGGGGACAAATGATAAAATTTGGAACTTTAAATGTGCAGTTGAGATTCATAAGTAAATGACTGTCCACATTTTAGAACCCAAGCGAATCTATCATTACAATGGTAGAGATTTTGCCTATTCCCAATTTTACTTCTCAAGAATCTCACCGGTCATGGATAGACATGTGAACTAGAGTAACGAGTAGAAAGGACCACAATTAAATTGTGGAATAGAGTTTTTCAAAATTCTACCATGATACTGCAAACTAATATTACTAGATCAAGCACAATTCTACATTAGGAAAGGGCATACAGTGGAAAAACTATAGCATATATTATCTATAAAGTAGCATACCAAGCAATTTATCTCCTCGCCCGTGCCCACGGCATTCGGTAGACACAGCAAATGCAGCAACTTCACCACACTTCTCATCAAAGAAAGGAAATAAAGCAGCACAGGCAATAATGGAGCCATCCCTTTCAATCACAAAAAATGAACCCAGCGACTTCAAAAGCTGGGGAAAAATATGTAATTTATTCGTCAATGTATAATATAAAATCAGGAGGATATAGTTTCAGACAGGATAATGTTCTGATAACCTTAAAATCTACATGAAACCAAGTACAAGACAATGAATATTAAATGTTCAATAAATGTGGACCACATAACAAGAAGGAAGAAAAAAGGTGAAAATTTTAAAACCTCTTCATCTGTCCTCGGAACCAATGCACCGGATTCAACCATTGGTTGTATAAGTTGCTTTATACCATGAAGATCTGTCTCACAAGCTGCCCGAGTTCCCTCGTATAAATCACTGGATTGTATAAAGAAAAGATGCAAATGAGTACAATAATCAATATTAGCTTTTGAAACTAAAGGTTAACATGTTAACAAGTGATAATTGGCAATGCTAGTGCAACAACAACTCTTTAAAAGGAACACTTAATTCCTACAACATTATCATAGAACCAAAAAAAATCGTGCAGCTTCAACTTCTAAGAATTATAAGAAAATTAGATAAGCACCAATTATAAAAGTATAATCGTGATACAGATAAGCTAATCAGTGGAGATTTTAAAATAAACTTAGAACACTGTACAATGGAAATAAGCAAAAAGTCCAAGAAAAGGTTTACTAATGAGTTAATGATGAGAGAAGAAATATTTCCTCAAAACAGTTGAATAAACTTATTGTTAATATTATAACTTGCTCCTGCATTTGTATAACTAACTGCAAATGTATTCCACCAACGTGAACGTAGAAGGAATAGAAGTTAGTACCATCCTGCATTTGTACCCATAAAAATAAAACCTCAATGGGCATGGTTAAAAGACTTCGTGCATTTTAAGAAAGTTTAGTCTGTCAAAAATTTAAACAATTGAAAGGCGTAGCTTTCAGACCACAGATGAGACTGCATGTCAAATCACTCACAGTTGAGCTACAAAAATTAAGTGCTTCAGTAATTTAAAATCACATAAATCAGTACTTCGTATTCAAGAAATAAAAATAGGACTATAGAAGAAAGTTCAATAGCAAAAAGAGCTATACATATATCAGAAATTTCCACATTCAATTAATTACGTGGAAAACAAAAGCAATTCAAATACTAGTCATTCTACACATGCGATCCATGTAAGTTAATTACCTATGTATATTCTTATCAATCAGTTGAAGTTACAGCAAAATTAACTTTAACATAAAAACAGTATTAAGATGATAAGTCAATAATTACATTTTTATTTTCATCAAATTTTACACTAGGGGTAACTGCTCATTTTCATACAATTTCTTTTGACAACTTTAATAAAATGAATGACAATTTATTTCATGTACTTCTTTGCAACAATAAAATACCCAAGGCACTCATTAACAACTTACCTTCATTAGATGCATCCTTGTATTTATAATAAATGTTTAAGATAATTTCATTGTAGGCAAAGAAACTTATGGAACTGTATATTGATGGTATAGAGCCTGAAAAAAATACTTTATTGGATGCTTATAAATGAATACACTACTTTCCTATATAGGAGAGTACAAAGACTAATCTGAGTTTATATCATATGGGGGACTAAACTTCAACACTACTTTAACAGGTAGTGTTATAGTTAGGATATTAGCAAGTTGTTCACCGGACCAGACATATGAAAATGAGATCAATTTCTTCTCCAACTCATCACGAACGAAGTGACAATCGATTTCGATGTGTTTTGTGCGCTCATGAAACACTGAATTTTCATAAATATGCATAGCAGTTTGGTTATCACTATACAATGGAACTAGAGATGATACTAGAATTGCTAAGTCTCGAAAGAGATATTTGAGCCATAAAACTTTAGAGACCAAATGCAGAATGGCTCGGTATTCAAATTTTGCACTTGATTTAACTACAACAGGTGCTTCTTCCTTTTCCAAGAAATCAAATTTCCTTCAAAGAACACAAAGTATTCACTAGTAGATCTCCTATCATCAACTAACCATGTCTAGTCAGCATCAGAATATTTTCGTAAAGAAAGAGAATCACCAGGCCAGAAGAGAAGTCATTGGCCGGCGCCTTCTTAAGATAGTGAAAAATGTGAACCACTACTTCTTAGTGAGAGATGGTCGGTGCATACATAAACTGACTGATGATGTTTGTTTTTGGGGTGTGGGGGTAACAGGTGTGAGTTCTTGTAATTTGTGAAGAAGAAACTGTAGTACCGGCGTCGGGCCGATCCTGGGGAGCGGGACCAGCACGGGTGTAGGAGCCGAGAGGTAGAAGCCAAGGGCACGGCTCAAATCCAGTAGCTCGGCTCGGATGCTCGCAACTCGAATGCTCGGACTCTCGTGTACCTGCACATGGCCTAAAAACACCGGGAGCAATCCCGGCGACAGGCCCTCCGACGATCTAATCAGTAACTGAGAAAGAGATTGGACAGCTAGGGTTCAGGTGGGGAGTTTTCATTACCTACAGAAGAGTGGAGGGGGTCTGGTATTTATAGGCAGAGGCAAACAGGTCTAGGACTCGGATGGGCCGGATCGGACCTGATTGCTTGTGGGACTGAGGCGGTAAGGGCCCGTTGGACTTCTGTTGACCTGATGATCCGGGGAAAGCGGAATTTGAGGGGATCTGACGGCCCAGGAGGTGCCACATCATCTAACCCATATCAGGAGCCCCCCACTCCTGAATGGCTGGACAATCCAGCCGTGGAGTGATTTGTCTCTGTAGGGAGAGCGGAGCGGTCGTACAGCGAAGGGGGTTTGAAATTCCATGGAGGGTCCAATAGGGTAGGATGACGGGGATTCCCTAGAGATATAGGTGGCGTCGGGAGCCAAAAACGCAAAAAGGGTCGGAGGCCGAGCGTTGAGCATCGGGCTCCGAAGCTCGTAGTGAGCTGGGGGTGGCTCGCAGTCACCGCTGAGCGTTGAGCATCGAGCAGCTCGGACGCCGAAGCTTGGCACCGGTTGCCGTGCCCAAAAGTTCGTAGCGAACTGGGGGTGGCTCGAGGGTACCGCCGAGTGTCGAGCACTAATGAGCTTGGAAATTCTGCCGACCGTCGAGCACCAATTTGCTGGAGAAAGTTGGGGGTGGCTCGAGGTCACTGCCAAGCGTCGAGCCCCCTACTTGTTGGAAAAGCAATGGGAGTCGGCTCGTAAATGCCACCGACCGTCGAGCCCCGAGCTCTCTGAATAAAGCTGGGGTGGTTCAAGGTCACTGCCGAACGTCGAGCCCCTTGTTGGAAACGCAATGGGGGGCAGCTCGGAAACGCCAGACCGTCGAGCCCCGAGCTCTCTGAATAAAGCTGGGGTGGTTCAAGGTCACTGCCGAACGTCGAGCCCCTTGTTGGAAACGCAATGGGGGGCAGCTCGGAAACGCCACCGACCGTCGAGCCCCCCAGCTTGCTGAATAAAGCGGGGGTGGCTCGAGGTCTGCCGAGCATCGAGCCCCCTACTTGTTGGAAAAGCAATGGGGGGCGGCTCGAAAACGCCATCGACCGTCGAGCCCCCAGCTTGCTGAATAAAGCTGGGGGTGGCTCGAGATCACTGCCGAGCGTCGTGTCCCCCTACTTGTTGGAAAAGCAAAGGGGGCGGCCCGGAAACGCCACCGACCATCGAGCCTCCAAGCTTGCTAGATAAAGCGGGGGGGTGGATCGAGGTCATTGCCGAGCATCGAGCCCCCTACTTGTTGGAAGAAAAAAAACAAAGGAGAGCGGCTCGGATACGCCACCGACCATCGAGCCCCAAGCTTGCTGGATAAAGCTGGGGGTGGCTCGAGGTCACTGCCGAGCGTCGAGCCCCCTACTTGTTTGGAAAAGAAAACGGGGGCGGCTTGACCTGAAGCGGGTCCCAGGGCAACATGAGGCGAGATTCGAATTGTCGTGCTGGTCGGCAAAGCAGAAGGTAAACACTAGAATTTAGCACGGTATGCTGATGTCAGGGGCATGGAATTCAAGGCGATTGAAATTCTGGGAGCCGTTAGATCTTGATGATCAGGATTGGACGTTGTGGATTTTGACGCTGAATTCGAGGCGTCGCTCACTCTATAAATCCCCTTCCCCTCCCTCATTTTTTTATTTTGCGTTCTCTATCTAAAATCAGAAGTTTCTCTCTGGCTGTCGACGACAACTTTTTCGATGAACTCTCCGATATACTCAGGTTAGTATTTTCATTTCAAATGTCGCGCTCTCAATCCGGCTCTGAAGCAAGCTCTTCCGGTCGAAGGGAAGAGGATCGAGATTCGGATTCAACTTCTTGGGATTTGGATGACCCACCGGTCGAGGAGGGGGGACAGTCAGATTCTACATCCTGGGATACAGGTGAC
The DNA here is from genome assembly GCA_017893485.1 of Hemerocallis citrina. Lineage (NCBI taxonomy): Eukaryota > Viridiplantae > Streptophyta > Magnoliopsida > Asparagales > Asphodelaceae > Hemerocallis > Hemerocallis citrina. The sequence goes on along the minus strand of CM030359.1, from coordinate 905,117 downwards.
CGAGTGTTGGACGTGGCCCTCTTCAGAGCCGCGAGCCGGAGGAAGAATCATCTGGCGAGGAGGACGAGGCAGGAGAGTCCGAGGAAGTGGAGGCCGAGGGAAGCAGTGTTGAGGGAGAGGTCGAGAGAGGTGTTGAGGGAGGAGGCGAAGCAGCAGGGGCGCTTCCCCCTCTTCCTCCCCTGTCGACCCCGTCTCCGCCGAGGAAGCCGCGCATCCGCAGCAAAAATAGGAAGGGGCGCATGCCGGATAGTTTGGGCTCGTCGGACGAATTCGCACCAAAGCCCGGTTTCGACGTCCCCTTCTCCAAGGCACCAGGGTCGATCAGGATGTACCCTGACGACGTGAAGGGCCTTGTCCAATTTCACGTGGACATGCCTTCGACTACCCAGCCCCAGATCAAGATGGACAGCACCAGTGTGTGCTGAAGGCCGACTTTCTACCGATAATAAGGGCGAGTAACTTCATCCCGAAGGAGTACGAGTTGATCCCAAGCCCGGGTATCCACCCTACCACCGAGTTGGCCCCAGGGTTTTGCATGTTTCCCGATGACGCCTTTCTCTCGAGGCTGAGGTTGCCACTGCACCCGTTTATCAAGAGGGTGCTGAGGTGGGGGAGCTGAGCCCGATGCAGTACGGCCCCAACTTTTGGAAACATCTGATCTGCTTCTTTCTTAAGTGCCAAGAGAAGAAGGTCCCCTGAAGTTGAAATACTTCCGAGCTGTCTTGGGGGTAAGCTCGCTCTGGGATATGGAGGGCATTTTCTACATGATTGCCCCGCCCCCACAAGCGAGTGATGCACGGCCACCCGAACACCATCAAGGGCTAGAAGGATAAGTACTTCGTGGTCGGGAGTGCGGTGCTTTGGAAAATTTCCACGGCCTGGAATTTTTGTAAACCGAACTTCAAGCCCCCGAGGCGGAGGGACTTGACGGAGGCGGAGTGGGCGGATGTGGATAAAATTGTGGAAGGGCACAGCATCCGTTGACCTCGCGTGACCGAGATTCATCTTGCTCGAGTCGGACTGAGCCCAGCCGACCCTTGTATGTTTTTGTTTCATTTTTGTCTAACTCTTCACCTTTGTCTTAACATCCTTTCTTTTTGTTGTAGTGATGGAACCGGCAAAGCTCGACGCGAGGAAGGCCCTTTTGGAGCTGGCCCAGAAGAGGAGGGCCGAGAAGGCGGCGGCAGCGGCGGGAACGAGCGGGGGGGGGGGGGGGGGGGGAAGTAGTGGTGAATGTCTCTTCAGAGCCGCCCTCCAAGAAGCTAAAGAAGAAGCATTCGTCCCGAGAGACGAAGGAGGCGGGGCCGAGTTTGGGTAGCCTGAAGGTTACTGAGGTCCTGAAGTCGAGGACCCCACCTGTGCACCCCGATGCCGAGCAAATGGTGGGGGAAGGGGGACTAAGGCCGTATGCCCCGGACTGGTCAGTGAAGGAGGGCGACTCGCTGGCCAAGAGCCCCATCTCCATAGAGGCGGCCGCCAAGCTCGCCACGATCCGTGACCGGTCCATCTTGGCGGCCAATACGACGGAGACGGCCCACATGAAGTGGGCCCAGGCTTCGGTGGTGGTAAGTGTGCTGGTACCCTGAATTTTTACTTTTTATGCTGATATCTACCGAGTTTTTTCCTCTCGATCAGGCTCTGATGGAAGGGGACCATATGAGGTGCCTAAAGAAGGAGGTCCGCAACGAGAAGCGAAACACCGATCGGTACATCCGAAAGGCGAAGGATCTGAGGGCTGAGTTGTCGAATGCTCGGGCTAGTGCGCAGGCTCTCCAGGCCCAGGTCGCCTCTGAGCAAGACAGGTACCTTCGTGAACTGGCTGCGGTCCGGGGGAAGGCGCAAGCCAACTATGATGAACTTGCGATAGCGGCCTCGGATGAGATGATCGTCGCCCAAAATGAGGCGTATGATCGGGCGAAGGAGCACTTCCTGCTTCTTTACCCCGATGCGAAGATCGACCACCTCCATTACGGGTGGCAGCCCCCGGTGCATCCACCGACCCCTGGCAGTGATGGAGACGAGGCTCGGAAGGACCCTCTCGTGGAGCCAGAGGCAGGTGGCATGGCGGCCGACGAAGAGGTGTAGGACCCCCCTCCGCAGTAGTTAGAATGTTTCTTTTTTGTATCTATATTTTTTGTATTGCCGAATGTGGACTGGCCACCGCTTTTTGTAATCAATTTTTGAATCAATACAATTGCATTTTTGGGCCGACCTTCTTAGACTTGTGATTTTTAGTGAATTGTGGTTTTCCTCTATTTTGCCAGATGAACGAGGCCCCGGTTACCAACCTCGATTCTGCCGAGGTTAGGCGACTCCGGAATAGGTTGGAGTCCAAGGAGGGTGTATTAATCCGCTACCGTAAGCAGGCCCGCGATCGGGAAGCCACGATGAGCTATTTCATGCAGAAGTCTAAGGAGCTCAGCTTGGAGACGACGCACCTAAAGAAGGTAATTGCCGACCGTGACTGGGGGAGTACCGAAACGAACTGGGCGCTGTCAGATGCCTCCACTCGGCGACCGACCTCCGAGTCCGTTCTCCGTGAGGTCGTGGTTGAGACGGAACTGGAGATCCAGAAGTTGAAGGTCCTGCTCGGTGCGGGTCGGTCTCGGTTCGGCCATCTTGGGGGAGGAGGCCCCTCTGTTTTGGGTTCCACGTCGACCCTCTTCCTCAAGATGACGAGGCCCGTCGACGTGCAGAGCTCCGTTGCCGGAGCATCGACAACGGCCAAGCCTATAATGCCGGACGAGGTCATTGGAGGGGGGGTCGTTCGGTGGGACTTCAGACGGCCCTTGTGTGTCCGAGGGGCCTTGCGAGAGATTCTTAGGCAGTAGGGAGAGTGTTGTAACATTTTCCAATTGTACCGTACTTTGAATGGGTTTATGAATAAGAGGGGTCTGAGGGAGGATCCTCGCTTTGTTCAGGGGCCGAACCGAGGTAGGCACGGTAGGTTCTGAAGCCGGGCTTCTCTGGCCTTCGAGAAAACCAGTGTTTCTACTTTCCGACGACGTGTCCTCGACAGCCGGGCCGAAGAAAGTGTCCAGCGGGAGGGTGATGACGATGGCGAGGGATCCTGAGAGCCTAGTAATGGAGGACGTTCCTAGTAATGGAGGACGTTTCGTCTTCCAATGTCATCAATGGGGGACGTTTCGTCTTCCGTCGCTTCGACTTCCTATGCCATAAATGCGGTCACCCTGTGGGATAATAACCCTCACCTCACCTCTCCATCAGAATTTGTCCACCGTGAGTCCACGTCGTTGGTGACTCTCCTGCCACCCTCGGACAATTGGGGGTAACGGCTTTGAGTGCTGCTTATCCCCAGTTGCCAGCGGGTGAAAGGAGGGTCAATCCCGGAGACAGGGCCCTAAATCAACGAAAATTTTTGGGTAGGAGGGTTGGCTGATGTCCCAGCCGCTGGTACCCCTTTAGAACCTGTTGCTCCGAGCCCCGAGGATGCGAGGGGTTAGCGAGCTTCCTTTGTTCGAGATTGCCTCGGGGTGTCGAGGCTAGGGGGTCGGCGCGGTGCGTCAACCTCCGTTGCCTTGGAAAATTTTGCCCCCTTAACAGTGGAGAGTTGTCAGGTTGTGGCTCGGTGGCGTTGTCGAGCGCGTAGCCCAGGTAATTTGAGAAAACTAGGGTGTGGCTCGAGGTCAATGCTGAATGTCAACCCCCTTAACAGGAGAGTTGTCGGGTTGTGGCTCGGTGGCATTGCCGATCGCGTAGCCTAGGTAGTTTGAGAAAACAAGGGTGTGGCTCGAGGTCAATGCCGAATGTCGAACCCCCTTAACAGGAGAGAGTTGTCAGGTTGTGGCTCGATGGAGGTGCCGAGCACGTAGCCCAGGTAGTTAGAAAAAACTAGGGCGTAGCTCGAGGTCAATGCCGAATGTCGAACCCCCTTAACAGGAGAGTTGTCGGGTTGTAGCTTGGTGGCGTTGCCGAACACGTAGCCCAGGTAGTTTAAGAAAACTAAGGCGTGCCTCGAGGTCAATACCGAATGTCGAACCCCCTTAACATGAGAGTTTTCAGGTTGTGGCTCGGTGGTGTTGCCGAGCGCGTAGCCCAAGTAGCTTGAGAAAATTAGGGCGTGACTCGAGGTCAATGCCGAAAGTCGAACCCCCTTAACAAGAGAGTTGTCGGGTTGTCGCTCGGTGGCGTCACCGAGCGCATAGCCCAGATAGTTTGAGAAAACTAGGTGTGGCTCGAGGTCAATGTCGAATGTCAAACTCCCTTAACAGGAAAGTTGTCGGGTTGTGGCTTGGTGGCATCGCCGAGCGCGTAGCCCATGTAGTTTGAGAAAACTAAGGCGTGGCTCGAGATCAATGCCGAATGTCGAACCGCCTTAACAGGAGAGAGTTGTCGGGTTATGGCTCGGTGGTGTTGCCGAGCGCGTAGCCCAGGTAGCTTAAGAAAATTAGAGCGTGACTCGAGCTCAATGCCGAATATCGAACCCCCTTAACAGGAGAGAGTTGTCGGGTTGCGGCTCGGTGGCGTCGCCGAGCGCGTAGCCCAGATAGTTTGAGAAAACTAGGGTGTGGTTCGAGATCAATGTCGAATGTCAAACCCCCTTAACTGGAAAGTTGTCGGGTTGTGGCTTGGTGGCATCGCCGAGCGCGTAGCCCATGTAGTTTGAGAAAACTAGGGCGTGACTCGAGGTCAATGCCGAATGTCGAACCCCCTTAACAAGAGAGAGTTGTCAGGTTGTGGCTCGGTGGCATTGCCGAGCGCGTAGCCCAGGTAGCTTGAAAAAACTAGGACGTGGCTCGAGGTCAATGCCGAATGTCGAACCCCCTTAACAGGAGAGTTGTCGGGTTGTGGCTCGGTGGCGTTGCCGAGCGTGTAGCCCAGGTAGCTTGAGAAAACTAGGGCGTGGCTCGAGGTCAATGCCGAATGTCGAACCCCCTTAACATGGCATAAAATAAATAAATAAAATAAAATAAATGAGAGGAACCAAAATTACACTTCATTTTTTTACATAAAGAGAAGACACGTAGGTGCCGATTACAAAGGGTCGGTTACATAAGTTTAGCCCGCTTCCTCAAGGAACTTGATGAGGTGCTCCGCGTTCCTGGGCCTCTTGATCATCCTATCCCCCAGGTTTGTGAGTCGGTACGTGCCAGGACGGACCACTTTAGAGACCTTGTAAGGGCCCTCCCAATTAGGTGAGCGTTTCCACTTTCCTCCGGGGTTGGATACTACGAGCTTTCGGGGTACGAGGTCCCCTTGTTTGATGTTCGTTGGACAGACCTTGTTGTAGAATTTCTCAATCCTCTGTTGGTATATGCTTCTTCGAATGGCGGATCTTTCTCGGACCTCGTCGATGAGGTCCAGGTTGGCCCTGAGGTCCGAGGAGTTGTCATCCTCGTTGAAGGCCATGACGCTGGGCAACGGGAGACCGATCTCTAGGGGGATGACGACCTTGTTGCCGTAGGTTAGGTTGAACGGGGATTCGCCCGTGGGGATCCTCTTAGTGGTCCGGTGCGTCCAGAGTAAACTGGTCAATTCGTTGACCCATAAACCCTTTGGTGAATTATCCAGCCGCTTTTTGAGACCGTCCAAGATCTGTCGGTTTGCGTTCTCGGCTTGGCCGTTCGATTGGGAATGGCACACCGATGAGAAGCGTTGCTGGACGCTGATGTCTTCGTACAATTTCTGAAAGTTTTTGCCTGCGAACTGGGTCCCGTTGTCGGTGATGAGCACCTAAGGGATCCCGAATCGGCTGATGATGTGCTTCCAAAAGAATTGCTGAATTTGGTGCTCGGTGATGGAAGCCAAAGGTTCTGCCTCGATCCACTTGGTGAAGTAGTCGATGGCCGCCACCAAGAACTTTCTTTGGCCCGTTGCTTGTGGGAAGGGACCGACCAGATCCATCCCTCACATAGCAAAGGGGGTCGGACTGGAGAGGGACCGAATTTTGGCCTGTAAGAGTCTTTTCACCGATGAAAACCTTTGGCAAGGGCCGCATCTCCTGATGAGGTCCTGGAAGTCTTGCAGCATGGTCGGACAGTAGTACCCGTGAGTTAGGGCCTTCCGGGCGAGCGATCTGCTCCCCATGTGACATCCGTCGATCCCCTCGTGCAGTCCTTTAGAGCGTACCTGGCCTCGTTAGGGGCCAGCCAGCGGAGGTAGGGTTTACCATCGGATAAGGTGTATGAGCGCTTGAAGAGCGTCTCGTTGATCAGGGTGAATCTTGCCGAGCGGACTATGATTCTTCTTGCCTCGGACCGGTCTGGAAGGAGTTCGCCCGTCAAAAGGAACTTGCGAATGGGCGTCGTCCAGTTGTCTGGTTGAAGATTCGTCATGAGGCAGGAGGCTTCAGGGAGGTCGATGCTGGACATGAGGACTTCGATCAGAATGGTGCGGTCGAGCCCTTCGAAGAACGACGAGGCGAGCTTTGATAGTGAATCTGCCTGGGCATTCTGCTCCCTATGGATTCTTTCTACCGAGTGGTATTTAAAAGACGCCAAGAGAAGGCGGACCACTGCCAAGTATTGCACCATCCGAGCATCGCGAGCTTCATACTCCCCTGTGATCTGATTGACCACGAGCTGCGAGTCGCTGAAGGCCTTGATGCGTGTGGATCCGGCTTTGTGCGCCAAGCTGAGCCCAGCGATCATAGCTTCATATTCTGCTCCCTAGGGATTCTTTCTACCGAGTGGTATTTAAAAGACGCCAAGAGATGGCGGACCACTGCCAAGTATTGCACCATCCGAGCATCGCGAGCTTCGTACTCCCCTGTGATCTAATTGACCACAAGCTGGGAGTCGCTGAAGGTCTTGATGCGTGTGGATCCGGCCTTGTGCGCCAGGGTGAGCCCAACGATCATAGCTTCATATTCCGCTTCATTGTTCGAGGCCAAAAAGTTCAGCCGAAGAGAGTACTGGAGCACAAAGTTATCGGGGCCCTTCAGGATGACGCCCGCGCCGCTTCATCCCTCGCAAGATAAGCCGTCGACGTAGACCTCCCAGATTGGTTCCGTCTCCTAGACGTCGGATGGCTCAGGAATGGTGCATTCCATGGTGAATTCGCAATGGTCTGCCCTCTGATGGCTGTCCTGGGCTGGTAGCTGATGTCGTACTGACTCAGCTCTATCGACCACTTGACCAAGCGGCCAGAAGTTTCGGGCTTGTGAAGGATGTCCTTCAGAGGCTGGTTGGAGAGGACCTAAATAGAGTGGGCTTGGAAATAAGGGTGAAGCTTCTGTGCGGCCATTACCAATGCGTATGCCACCTTCACCATCTTCGCATATCGGGTCTCTGCCGAAAGCAAGACTTTTGCTCACATAGTAAAGAGACATCTGGACACCGTCCTCTTCCCGAACGAGGATGGTGTTGAGGGCGCTCTTCGAGGCCGAGAGGTACAGTTGAAGTGATTCACCCGGCTCGGGTTTGCTCAAAAGTGGAGGGTTGGCAAGGTAGACCTTCAGTTATTCGAATGCTTGTTATTGGGGCTCTCCCCATTCGAAGCCCTTTCACCCTCTGAGAGCTTTGAAGAAAGGAAGTGATTTCTCCCCGAATTTTGAGAGAAAACGGCCGATGGCTGCTAGCCTCCCCATCAGCCGCTGAACTTCTTTAACATTCTTCGGATGGGTCATGTCGATAATGGTCTGGATCTTCTCGGGGTTCGCCTCTATGCCGCACTGGCTGATCACGAACCCAAGGAATTTTCCTGAGGAGACGCTGAAGGCGCATTTGGCGGAATTGAGCCTCATGTCGTGGGATCGGAATACGCCAAATGCTTCTTCGAGGTCGTCAACATTGTCCTGACCTCGCCGGCTTTTAACGAGCATGTCGACAAACACTTCCATGTTGCGGCCGATTTGATCTTTGAAGACCCGATTGACGAGTCTCTGGTATGTGGCTCCGGCATTCTCGAGTCCGAAGGGCCTGACTCGGTAACAGTACAAACCTTGGTTGGTGACAAAGGACGTCTTGGCGACGTCGGGAGGAAACATGCGGATTTGATTATAGCCTGAAAAGGCGTCCATGAACGTCAGCAGCTCGTGACCCGACATCGAGTCGATTAGTGCGTCGATGCTCGGGAGAGGGAAAGGGTCTTTTGGGCATGCCTTGTTGAGATCTGTGAAGTCTATGCAGATCCTTCAGCTTCCGATGGCCTTCTTCACCATAAGACGTTAGCAAGCCACTCGGGATAGCTGACCTCCTGGATGAACCGAGCAGACAGCAATTTGTCCACTTCAACCTTTAGGGCTTGTTGCCTCTTTGGGGCAAACTTGCACCGCTTCTGATGAATGGGCTTGGAGCCTGGGGCGATGCTGAGTCGGTGCATGATCAGATCTTCTGAGATCCCGGGCATGTCGAACAGGGTCCAAGCAAAGAGATCGATGTTGCGCCAGACGCAATCGATCAGGCCCAACTTCAGGTCTAAGGACAGGGTTCGGCTCACACGGAAATGTTTGAATTTGTCATCTGCCTCGAACGAGACTTCCTCCAGCTCGTGAGCCGGTTCTGACTCCGGATGGTCCCTCTCGGGAGATAGCTCAACCGCGACGAGGGGAAATACCCCGCCGCCGACCGCGGTCATGTAGCACGATCGTGCCGACTCATGGTTGCCTCGAACCACCCGACCCCGATGTCGGTGGATAACTTCAGTTTCAGATGGTAGGTCGAGAAGACGGCCTGAAGCGAACAGAGCCTGGGTCGGCCGAGGATGGCGTTGTACGCTGCCTTGACGTTGACCACCATGAAATCCATCGACTCGGTTCGGAGGATGGGGGTCGTGCCTGCAGTTACATCCAGTGTCACAATCCCTCGATTTGTACGGGAACGCCCAAAAATCCGTGAAGGGTGTAACCGGCTGGCTTAGGCTTTTCTCGGGGGAGTTTGAGGTTCTCAAATGCTTCCAAGAACAGGATATTAACCGAGCTACCATTTTCCACCAGGATACGACGGACCTCAAAGTTGGCCATGACAAGGCTGATGATGAGAGCGTCGCAGTGCGGAAGCCGGACGCCTTCAAGATCTTCCCCAGAGAAGGAGACTGCCCGTTGCTGAAACTGAGGGGAGGAATGGTCCCGAACAGAGTTGATCTCTCGGACGAAGACCTTGCGAGAAGTATTGGATTCCCCTCCCATGGGTCCGCCGTGGACGCAGTGCAGGATAGCCGGTTCCCCTGTCTCTCGAGTTCGGGGTTCCGCTCAAGCCGCTGGCTGATCGTCCGGGGAGGAGGCAAAGGCATCGGGCTCCTCAGCTCTCTTCGGTCTTTGGGATTGGCCCGGGCGAACTCCCTCAGGAACCCTTGTTGGATGAGGGCTTCGATTTCGTCTTTGATGGCTCGGCAATGATCTGTATTGTTCCCGGTGTCTCGGTGGAAGTGGCAGTAGAACCTTTGGTCTCGCTTCTTGCCGTTGTTATTGGTCAGTCGGGGAGGGAAGCGGACGATCCCCTTATCCTCGATCTCGAATCGGGGGACCGGAGGGACCCTCTTGAGACCAGCTGCTTCCTTCGCGGGTTTCTTGAAAGGCTCGGCATCATCAGCCTTACTCTTCTCCTTAGCAGTGGCTTCTTTGGCGCCCTCGAGATTGAGGGCCTCCTCGGCCCGAATATACTTCTCAACCCTATTGAGTAGGTCAGGGAAGTCCACGGGTGGCTTATTGGCTAAGGAAGCCTTGAGCTGGCCGTGGCGGACATTGTGTCGGAAGGCTGCGGAAGCGACCCCTGCGTCGAGGGAAGAAACTAACCTTGCCTCGGTGGTGAATCTCCGAACGAACTCACGGAGGGATTCCCCATCCTTCTGTTTGAGGTCCAGAAGGGAAGAGCTAGTCTTCTCAACCTTCCTGCTGGTCACGAAGTGGGCTAGGAAGCCCACCTCTAGTTGTTCGAAAGAGAAGACCGAGCCGGGAGTAAGTTTGGAGAACCATTCCCGAGCCAAACCACGAAGGGTAGCAGGGAAGGCACGGCAGAGGAGGAGATACGCAGCGCTGTGAATCATCATGAGGGTCTTAAACCCCTCTATGTGATCAGCGGGATCGCCCTCGCCATTGTAAGTCTCGAACTGAGGAGGCCTAAAATTCCGAGGGATCTCGGCTTCTAGGATTTGGGGGAGAAAGGGGGTCCAGTCTGCCGATGACCGCGACCTAGTACCGATCCGCCCTCGCCGAGATGGACGAGGCGGCTCTCCATCTCCTCTAAACGACGAAAGACGACGTCTACCTGTTCCTGGGGGCAGGCCGATCCGCAGGATTCGCCGGCTCCTATCCCTGACCGGGGGTCAGAACTGTTGCGGACCTCGGTGGTCTGGCCGCCTCGGATGGCTTGGAGGATCTCGTCCCGTACATTTTGGAACTCGACCCTTGTGACGGGAGCGGATGTCCCCGAGGCGAGCGGCTGTGTTCTGGATCGCGCGCCTGAGACGGCCATCGGCGATGGTTTGAGACCGAGTTGGAAGCGACCGCTCCCCTGGTTCGGCTGGCCTGCCGATCTGAGATGACACGGCGTAAATTAGTTGCATTCAAAGGTCTGGTCGCGCCGATGACCCGAGGCTGGTGGGAACTCTGGGCATCCGTGCGGCTGTGATACGGAGGGTCTGGGTGTCGTGCCGAGGTGACGGCCCTTCTGGCTTTGGGGGCCATGGGAGGGCTCGAACTCGAGGTGACGTCCCTGATCGGGCTCGGACTGGCGATGGTACTAAGAGAGTTCCCACAGACGGTGCCAACCTGATGTTGTTTGTTTTTGAGGGTGTGGGAACAACAGGTGTGAGTTCTTATAATTTGTGAAAAGAAAACTGTAGTACCAGCTCGGACCGATCCTGGAGAGCGGGACCGGCTCGGGTGTAGGAGCCGAGAGGTACAGGCCGGGGGCTCGGCTCGGATGCTCGAACTCTCGTGTACCTGCACACGGCCTAGAAACACCGGAAGCAATTCCGGCGACAGGCCCTCCGACGATCTAATCAGTCACTGAGAAAGACTGGGCAACTAGGGTTCAGGTGGGGAGTTTTTATTACCTGCAGAAGAGTGGAGGGGGTCTGGTATTTATAGGCAGAGGCAAACGAGTCTAAGACCCGGATAGGCTAGGTCAGACCCGTTTGCTTGTGGGCCTGAGGCGGTAGGGGCCCGTTGGACTTCTGTTGACCTGATAATCCGGGGAGAGCGGAATTTGAGGGGATCTGATGGCCTAGGAGGTGCCACATCATCTAACCCATATCACTGACTGACTCAACTAACTGCAAAGACAATATCTGGCCTAATAACTGAGAAATATGAGTTTATCAACCAGCCTATGATAATGTCCTAGATCAAAGAACAATGCATCATTGAAGAAGGAGAACAGCTTAATATTGGAATCCATAGGGGTCACTGGGTGACATCCCAACATTCATGTCTCGGTAAGAAAATCAAGAACATACCTTGTTTGAGAAAGAAAAATATCATCCTTTGTGTGTGCAACCTCAATGCCAAGGAAATATTGAAGCGGAAGAAGATCCTTTGTTTGAAAAGTTTGAGCTAACTGCTGCTTGATATCTGCAATACCTTGCGAATCATTGCATGTGATAATAATATCATCAACATAGACTGGCAAAATAACAATGACTTTGCTTCCTTCCTTTGTAAGTAGAGAATGATCTACCTTACTTCTTGAGAACCCATAAGAGCACATAGTTTTGCCCAACTCTTCAAACCAAGAGGCTATAAAGAGACTTTTTGAGCGAACACACAAAATTCTTTCCATGTTGCTCAAAACCAAAAGGCTGCTGCATATACACCACCTCTTTCAAGTCTCCATTGAAAAATGCATTATTGGCATCAAGCTGATGAAGAGGCCAAGAACAATTGGATGCAATCGAGATAAGAACACGAACAAACGTGAGTTTCGCAATCGGAGAAAAAGTCGCTGCATAGTCAACCCCAAATTCCTATATATATCCTTTAGCGACAAGGTGAGCTTTGAGACGTTCAACTATGCCATCAACATTGTGTTTAACTGTGAATCGAGAAAAGAACACGAACAGACATGAGTTTCGCAATCGAAGAAAAAGTCGCTGCATAGTCAATCCCAAATTTCTGTGTATATCCTTTAGCGACAAGGTGAGCTTTGAGACGTTCAACTGTGCCATCAAGATTGTGTTTAACTATGAATACCCACTTACAACCAACTGTCTGACCACCTACAGGGAGGCGAACCAACTCCCAAGTACCATTCTGCTAAAGAGTCTGCATTTCCTCTTTCATAGCTACTGTCCAACCAGGATGCTTGAGTGCTTCCTGAATATTTGTAGGAGTAGAGATGGAATCCAAGGAAGAGGTAAAGACTCGAAAAGATCTGTTTAGTTTAGAAAAAGAAACAAACTGACCAATAGGATAATGAGCACAAGAACGATTAGCCTTACGCTGAGCAATAGGTAAATCATCTGTGTTAGGGATATTACCGATAAAAGTTGTTGGCACTGGTTGAACAACAGAGGGTACATCTTGAATGATCGAGTTTGAACGAGTCTTACGTCTTCTAACATAAACCTAAAGTGGTAGAGGCGGTGGTGGTGGCGTAGATGATGGTGGTGGCGGTGGTGGTGATGTTGGTGAAAGGTGTTGTGGTGGTGGAAAATCAAGACTCAACAACAGTCCTTGGTAAATTGGAAGTTTTGGAAGAAAATTGTTCGAAAAAAAGGCCTTTGTTCAAAAAATGAAACATCTGCCGAGGTAAACATTTTATTTTGTAAAGGACAATAGCAAAGATACCCTTTTGAAAAGCGTGAATATCCAAAAAAAACACAAATTTAGTAGCACGAGGGTCTAGTTTATTAATACCCGGGTGGAGATTAGGAACAAAACACGTGCAACCAAAAGCACGAGGTGGTAGTGAAAATTGATCTTTAGATGAAAATACTAATTGGAAAGGTGATTGATTTTGAAGGATATGAGTACGCATACGGTTAATAAGAAAACAAGCAGTGAGAACCACAAAACTCCAATAAAACTTTGGGACGTTCATTTCAAACATCAAAGACCAAGCTGTGCTAAGTAAATGTTGATTTTTGTGTTTGCCACACTATTTTGTTGAGTGTAAGATGTTTGGTGTATTATTCCATGTTGGAAAAAAAATTGTTGAAAATTAGAACTCATGTATTCTTTAGCACTATCAGAACGAAAATATTTAAGAGTAATGCCAAATTGTGTTTGTATCTCGAAGAATAATTCTCGAAAAAACTGTAAATACTTCAGAACGATCTATCAAGAGAAACAACCAAGTCGTGCAAGAGAAATCAACAATGAACGTAACAAAATAGCGACAATTATTAAACGGGGGAAAACCAATAGGTCCCAAAACACTACGTTTATTGACGTGTCCCGAGTAGGGAACTCGATGATGTTTACCTAACTCACAGGACACACAAGATAACTGAAACGAAGACTCACAACAGAAAATTAAGTGCTTGAGAGTAGGAAGGGAGGGATGCCCTAGTCGCCGGTGGCACAATGCAGGAACAATAGAAGAATGAAAAGCAGAGACTGGAGAAGTCTTTTCCTTCAATAGGGACGAGATCCATCAGCAATACGCACATGATAATTGGAAAGCAAAGGAAAAGAAGAAAGCGATAAAGGAGACATGTTTAGAAGTACCTGAATCAATAATCCATTGATGTGACAAGTAGTACCTGAATGAACCGAATTACCAGGAGACATCAAATTGCAGAATGCTTGATACTCTTCAGCAAAAATGGTATAAAGGGAGAAGGTTGGCAAATCTGTAGGAGCAGCAGTGGAATAAGATAATTCCACAGCACAAGACTGATGAACAGCAAGAGGACGACCAATGCGTTTTCAACATGTCGCATACTCATGAGATCGGCCCTGACAATAGGTACAATACTTAGTATTGCGATAATTGTCATCACAACCACGACCACGATCATTACGGCCTCATGAAGGATAAGAACCACGACCCCTGGAGAATGAAGAAAACTGCAACCATCAGAAAAATCACAACCCCGGCCAGAGACGAGTACAGACAGTGTTGGGGTTTCAACAAGAGCAGGAGGGGATACTCGTGGCAGCTGAACATGAAAATCACGTAGAGAGGGATAGGCATTGGTGGCGAGAATATGATAGCGAACAACTTCCAAATATAGCAAATATTGCCTAAGGAAAGAACGGCAAGAAGGGCCTCACGTTGCTGCTGCTGGACAGCAAAATTGACAGAGTATGGATGATAGATCTTCCATTCTTCCAAGAACTGATTAAAGCGGGTTAGATAGACATGAATGTCGTCACCTTGGTTGTGTCGAGAAAAGTGTTGGATGTGTAGATGTCCCGGTCCAAACAATTGGTCATCATATTGACAATCAAGTTATCATTGCGATCACATACTTTGAATGTGGGATCTGTAAGCGTAAGAACTGGTTCAGTGAGGTGATGGTACATATCGTGCCCTTTGAGAAAATGCATGACAGAACGGGACCACGTCATGAAGTTGCTGCGACCAAAAAGATTCTCGGTGGTCATGCGTTCGGCCTTCGAGAGAGAGAATCAGTTATCGTGTGAAGGGAGGGAGCGTCATTGGAGGAAGAGAATGTCACCGTTGAAGTATCGGAGGTCGTCATAAAAGCAGATCTAGATTATATCTAAAGGAGAAAACGGATGAGAGAGAGAGATGATGATCGAAGAGGGCATCAAAAACTAGCAAGCAATCCTGAATAGCATGCATCACAAGGCTTCATATTTTTTTGTACTTTTTTCTTGACTTTTGTTTTAGAAAACAGTAAGAGAGGAGGGCTACAGTTTCAGAGCGATGGTGGGTTCCGGGTACAGAGGATGTCGGAGGGGATGTGCTGGAGTGGGGAGGAGGTCGGGAGGATGGGGAGAAGATCGGGAATGGAGAGGAGGCCTTGGAAGGGAGCGGCGGCACAGATGGGGACAGGAGTACGAGAGGAGGGGGCAACGAAGTCTGGGGGAGGAGGCAGGATGCAAAGGAGGGTGGTGGCGGCTGTGGAGGGGGAGAAGGAGATTAGGGTTAAGGTTTGGAGAAAGATGAATAAGAAGATAAATAGTAGCCCTTTTTTAGAAAGAGAGAGAAACCCTCATTTTTTGTGGAGAAATTTTTTTAGCCTTTTCGGGCTCTGATACCATGTAAATTAATGGTATAGAGTCTGATAGAATACTTTATTGGATGCTTATAATTGAATACACTATCCGCCTATATATACAAAGACTAATATAAGTTTATATCAAATGTGGGACTAAACTTAAGACTACTTTAACAGGATCATTTCTCAAGCTTGAAATTCTATAGCTGTGTCAGTAATTATAAATTTCCTTGCAGGCAAAAAGTTTGAAACTTTATAGTTGTGTGCATCTGTGTTTGAATATTCACCAAACTTGATATTTACAGCTGTGTGTGTGTGAATATTCCTCAAACTTGAAATTTTATAATTGTGTGTTTGTGTGAATATTCTTCAAACTTGAAATTTTATAGTTGTGCGTGTTTTCTTGCGCATGTCTGATAGAGACACTAACAATGAAAAACTTTAGTTCAGGATCTCTAAACTAGTCATCAATTATAAAGTAATAGTAACCATAGTAGAAGGTATAGATAATTACATACCTAGCAACCATTGTCCCCGCACCATCTCTTGTAAATAATTCCAGAAGCAAAGATCCTCCAAGAGTACCATCTATTACGTGGACTCTTTGAACTCCTCCCTAATCAATAAAAGCAACGAATCACAAATTAAGAATGTATCATAGAAAATCAACTGCATAAACTGGATCTGGATCAAAATTTTGGGATAGTAGGCTGTGGACTAAGGTTCTTAAAAAATCCAAAGGCATCTGGCAATTTGCAGAAATATAAATAGTATTCTTTCAAAGTATGGGCGTGACGCCGTGACCGACAGCAGCTAACAGACCTGCTCACCAAATTATTCATTGGTACAATAACAGGGGTTAACACATTAAAATACGGGTGCAACTGCAAGCAATTTGTACATCTATGAAATGGAAATATTATTTACATCATATTGAACTGTGTACCACTACAGCTTTTAGATATATGAAGAATTCAACACATGAAAACATTTGCCTTAAATAACATAGCAACTACTTTAAAATAATAATACACGTTGTAATGGGTATATTTATTTAGACAAATTTACAAAATTGAAGAAACTAAAGACAACACTTAACTATCCAGCCAAAAGATAGAAACTGTAGCAGAACAGCAACAGTGATTGAATTAAAGACACATACCCTGCAAACATATACAGCAGCAGCCAGTTCCGATAGATATCCATTTAATCTGCTCAATCTCTCTTCGCCTCCAATAGCAAATCCAGGTTCACCGGACCATATGCCATTCCCGTTCTCAAACCCAACACCATTCTGAAATGTTGCCCGATAGCTTTCGTTGCAATCTTTTACATTCCATGTTGTATTGCTGATTCCATTTGGAACAAGTGAGTCCACACAGGTACTTTCTTCAGCTACAGCTTTGACATAATTTGCTGCTACTTCGCTCTGCTTTGCTCTCTTTCTGATCAACAAATCTGCATCTTGGAGAGTCATGAAACGAACAAGGCGCCCCTGCTGATCAAGAATCTGACCGTCTACAATGCAAATCAACTTATCTGCTTCAATGGCCAGGGCACAAGCAGTAGCAACTTCATAGGTGCTGGAGAATTATTTTTAGAATTATAAGTGAACCTTTCTTAGAAAGAAGATAAATGAGGATTGTCAATTTGTTGATGCCAAAATCTTTAAAGTAAAATATAATTGGACGAATTGGTAAAATTTTCCATCCATGTTAAAAAGTAAACACAACAAAAAAAACTAAGAGAAAAGCAAACAAAATCAAGTGTCCATATGAATGTTCTTGTAACAGCCAATGAAAGGAAATACACAACGTATATAACGCAGGCACATGTGAACAAAACTGATAAAGTTGCAAACATGGAAATATGTGGAAATGACACTGAGACACTCGCTAATGATTCAAGTATCAACCTCTATTTGGTATTTATTGATTCCTGTAAACAAAAAGTGACATGTTGCAAAAAGATGAGCAAAAATACTGCAGAGAAGCAACATAATTAAGATCATTTTAAAGAAGCGAAAGCACTACAGCCAATGAATGTTTGGATACAGGTACGGGTACTGACATGGGTACGAGAACAGGACACATAAAATTTGTAAAAAGGAGGGCACAGGACACGGTTATAATATTATATAACATAACTTAATATTACTTCAATTATGTATAATTTAAATAACAAAGGAGTTGGAACAATACAATTTGTTGCTCATAATTAAAAGAAAAAATACATAGTCCACAAATGTGGTAATACTTCACTATACACCATAAAATTGGGGATGTGTATGAAAGTAACTAGAGTTAATTAGTAAAAGAAATATGAATATGTATTTAAAATTTGTTAATAATGTGTTAATACTTTTAAGAAATGGTAGAGAAGTGTATAAGAAGAGTCCGAATTTACCAAACATGTGCAAGGAAAGGAGGAAAACAAAAACAAAAACAAGTTATGCGAAAATGCTTTTGTACTTATATAGTTTTACCAAGTTTACCAAACATCTATTTAAGCACAACGTGCTTTTAGAATTCCAAAAGCACAACGGGCGTTCCAAAGGAAATACCAATTATGGCCTTAGAAAATTCCCCTTAACCAAGTTTCACAAATGTCAAATAAAAAATTACTCAATGGAGCACACATTTCTATTATATAAATCTCACTCGCATAGGATACCGACACATAGTGGACACTCCTTGGACGCATGTTGGATACTTCTCTTACGTGCCGTAAATTTTATAACACATCCCACATGTTGGACACTTGTTATACACTCAACAGATCCAATGCTGCTCAAAACACTATTTCCACATTTCTTATACTAACCAACTCATTAGTTGCACATGGAATATGGATATACTTCATTTTTGGAATGGACTATGAAATATATTTCTCTTCTATGTACTACAGATCAAGAGATCTCTTATATTAAGTACATAGCTCAAAATTATATTCTTGAATATTATTCACGTAAAATATGCTTAATTGAAATATGTAGGGTTAAATCATATAGGGTAAATTTCACGTAACCACCCTGAACTTGGAGTTATGACACATAACCGCCCTAAACTTGTGACACTTAACCACCCTCCTTCACTCTACCATCCGTTCTCTCCGTTATCTATCCATTTGGCGAGGGAAAAGCTTTGCTTAGACCCCTCCTATTTGACTGTGGTTTTGCATTAGGCCCTTTGGCTAATTTATTTAAACCCTTTACATCCAAAATAATTAACTCCTAAGTTAATATGACGAAGAACTTGATAAAGAAAATTATGCATTCTTTAATAATATTGCATCTTAGTACGCCTTAACATGACATTATGGTAAAAAAAATTGCTAGTTTTTAGGGCAGATACTATATTCTAGGAAAAACAAGAAATTATGGTAGGGTATTTTTGACAAACTTTTTTTTTGAAATTCGTTTTTATAATTATGTACTTTGTAGAAATATTTTCAAAATGATAGATTTAAAGTGAAAAAAGGGACTCATGCAAAATCACAAATAAAATACGAATTACGAAACAAACAAAATTTTCCTTAATGTTAAATTTTTTATAGTCACCTTAATGTGATAAACACATGCTAATTCTGTCCTTTTTACTAAGCCCTTCTATGCATTACCACTACAACCGCCATTAGCCATTCCCTTTCTTCCTTGGAAATTGACTAACATATTTTAGCTAAGATTAACTTAGTAATTGAGGTTGTGCAATACACACGGAATGCTTAATTTAAGTGGATGGGTAGGTGCTTTTTTCTTGTTTTTGAAAGAAAATCGGTACTTTTAGGTTAGATTATAAATGTAGTTGATAAATCAACTTTAAAACGTGCAGAAGAAATTATAACTGAAGCTCGATTCAAATGGAGAGCTGATGTAACTTTAGCTCTAAAATGTGTAATTGAGATTCAGGTCTACACAAATTACACACCAGCTCTCTAAGTACATTAGTAGAGATTAGTCCAGAAGACTAGACTTGTCAAAAGTAAATAAAATTGAATATAAAATGTGCATTTCAGGGAAGAATAAATTTACTATTGGACCCTCCTTTCATAAAAAAATGCATTATTTCCTTCGATTATTTTATCTCCATTTTAATCACCCCATTGTCCAACATGTTTATAAAACCTAGTTAGGTTATAAAAACTAATAAAATGGAACTTCTCAGAACAAAAGATAAACAGGTTTGAATGTATATTTTTCATAAACTGTACTTATTTTTCCTTGAAATGTACATTCTTTTTCGCATATGTACTACAATCTAATTGAGATGCACTATTTTTATGGGAGGTACCATGTTTTATTCAATTAATTTTGCAAAATAAAAAAGTCTAATTCATGCCATTGTCCAACATGTTTATAAAACCTAGTTAGGTTATAAAAACTAATAAAATGGAACTTCTCAGAACAAAAGATAAACATGTTTGAATGTATATTTTTCATAAACTGTACTTATTTTTCCTTGAAATGTACATTCTTTTTCGCATATGTACTACATTCTAATTAAGATACACTATTTTTATGGGAGGTACCATGTTTTATTCAATTAATTTTGCAAAATAAAAAAGTCTAATTCATCTATCATATGCAACATAAAAGTTTTATACATATTTTTGATAATGAAAATTTTAATATGCAATATCAGTGGAAGGGCCTAATATAAAATTACAGTGCCTAATAGAAAATTACCATCAAATGAGGGGCCCAAATTTTTTTTCCCTGTAGTCTAATAGGTTGATAATGGAGGGGGTGGATGTGTTACTAACAGAATGGAATGGAAGTTCAGAGAGGTAAACTGTTAAAAAAATTGGATAGGATGGTCAAGAACCATAGCCCCAAACTCCAGGGTGGTTTAGATAAATTTATCCAATCATATAATACCATGGCAATCTTCGCCATTCCCTACTTATTACAAAATTGATGTGTCCTGTAATTGCAAACCCAGGTGTGTATCCATGCTTCCTACGTACAATATATTGTTATTCGCAGTGTTGTAAAAGGCAAAAAATGCGGCGCATATGTGATATGCGCCGACAATTCACCTATTATATAACGCATAGTGACTTCTTTGCAATGCACTTAACTTATGTAATGCATAATTTAATATGTCGTCCACATTGTTTATGCGATGAATAATTCCGCTTATATGCCAGCATATTTTGCATTGATGACTGAATCATTATTTTTTATGCGAATTTGGCAACATTTTAATCTTAAACAACTACTCTTTGTCTATTTACTAAAGCAACTATTGAAATTAGTTTGCAACATTTTAATTTCAGTAGACAAAGAATAGTTTAAGATTTTAATCTTCAAACTAAGCAACATTTTAATTTCAGTAGCTGCTTTACAGCTTTGTTTTCGTGAATGTTCAAACTAATTTTTCCATTTGCTTTCTCTTTGTTTAGTTATGTTATCCTATTGTTATTTATCTTTTATGTCCTTTTGTTTTATTTTTTTCAATTTTCTTTATTTTTCATGATTTTTTGTAGATATTTTTCTAATAAAATCCCTCAAGACAAAACAAAAGAACCTACCTAATTAAATACACACAAAAGAAAAATGACACATATAACAAAGTGAGAGATTGTTATAAAATCAGAGTGTAGAAGCTTTCCGGGGTCAGTATGTAACAGTCAATTACCTCATCTACATAGTCCATTGGTCACTTGGTACAGCTTATACTCTACAAATATGCACTCTACAATTGATTATCTGCAACAGAACCAGGCTTCAGCACCAAGAAGAGTGGTAGGTTATGTACATTGCCACTACATATATATGTAACTAAACTAGGTTCTCATCAACAGTGCAAGTTCCTAAACAATGAACAGGGTAGACAAATAAATAATATGTAGAAAATCAGTTAATGCATTTGGTTCCAGAAAGCCAGCAATAATTATACTATATCAGCCAGTCAGGTCCTAAATATCCTCAAGGAAAACATCTAAAACCTAAAAGTAAAATTTAGAATAGTCTATATATTTAGAAGTAAAAACCAGGGATAATAATCCGTAAGGGCAAACCCATTTACCTTAAGGGTAAGAATACTGGTGAACTTTCTTAAACAGGGATAGGGTAATGGCCGATATCTTACCCGGTCAAAGAATAGGTTAGATGGTTTATTCTAGTCCTACCCACCATTTACCCATAAATGTAATATAAGTATTTTAGCATGTTTTTGTTTTTAAGAAATAAACATTTCTCATCAATTTCTTCACATTTTCATACATATTCTCTTATTTGGTCGTTTTAATACTTATGCATCCATCAATCAACATACAACACTCACAAATTATTTTCAATGATTTAAATTATTACTTATTGATTTGGAAAAAAAATTGAAATATTATTATGGTGCCATGGGCATTACAGAGTATACAAGCAGTTTGATGTCATATATTTAGTGACTTGGTCAAAATATTGTGGGAGACAAGTTTGAGGAGACAAGTTTGAGGAGCATTCTAGCGAAGAGTTGTGCTCCGAACTCGATGTGAAGAGGCACACTCGGGAGGCGAGTGGGACGAAGAATCATCCCCACGCTCTAGGAGAGAGTCGTTTGGGAGACAAGTTTAAGGAGCAAATCTAGGGGAGAGCTGAGCTCCGAACTCGTTGAGAAGAAGGCCGCTCGGAAGGCGAGCTGACCGAAGTGCTTCACCAGGATCTAGGAGAGAGGCGTTCGAGAGACAAGTTTGAGAAGCAATTCTAGAGAAGAATTGTGCTCCGAACTTGTTGTTTAATAGAGTTTCAACAGTTGTAGGAGCAATTTCAAATGGTGAGCTACTTCGTACTCGCTCGTTCGCAAGTAGCTAAAGCGGCATCGAACCAAGTATTGGACTCCGACTTGTTGTTAAGAGAGTTTACCGAGTTGTAGGAGCAATTCCGAATGGTGAGCTACTTTGCATTTGCTCGTTCGCAAGCAGCTAAAGAGACATCGAACCAAGTGTTAGACTCCAAACTCGTCTTGTGAGCTTAGTAAGTTGTAGGAGCGACCTTGTAGGACAAGCAGGGCTCCGAACTTACCGTTTAACGGGTCGTAGATGTGACCCAGAGAGATAGAAATGAGGCAAATGCAATAGTTTTCAATACTCAACAGAAAAAAGCCAAGTAATATTGAAACAAACTAAGTGGCCGCTTCAATGGAGCGAGCCATTATTACATGCTTTTTGGCTGTGTTACAAGCATCGGCCTTATTGAAAACTGAAATCCTACCTCTACGATATGGTGAAGGCCGCTTGAGAGGAGTTTGGTTCTTCCCCCATTGGACCTCCATGGATAAGGTGGAGGACAACCCCAGGTTCGGAATCTTGAAACTCGGCGGACCTCTCTGTTCGCTTGTAGCTTCCTCGGGGTGGAAGATCGGTCCCTTCTTTTTGGACAAACTTGACCATGTGTCCCCGCTATATGAGTTCTTCGATCTCCTCTTTGAGGACCCGACAATCATCCGTGTCGTGGTCGTGGTCCCTGTGAAAGTGACACCACTTATCCTTGTTCTTTTTCTTGGCCAGGGGTATTCTATCTAAAGGGAGCGCGGAGTAGCCCTTCTTTGTCCACCTCCATAAGAACTGCTGATATACTAGCATTGAAGGGGGTGAACTTCTCTAAACGAGGAGCTGGGAGTCGTTGACCATTGTCGCCCCTCTGAAATTTCTAGGACCTTTCTTCGCTCGTATTCTTCCGTTTGTTCCCGGAAGATGAATCCTCAAGAGTGGGGGGGTCTTCCGCTCAGATGTACTTCTCGCCCCTAAGCAGGAGTTCCGAGAAGTCCCGATTTGGCTTCTTGGCATGGCTGCCTTCGACTGGAGCCCGCTGCCTTCCCTTTTTCTTTCGGAGGCATGGCTGATGTCTTTCGCTGATGAAAGTTGGATTACTTTTTATGTTTCCCACAGACGGCGCCAATCTGTTGTTGCTGATTTTGGTTTGGAAACAAACAGATGAATTTGTGGATTCTTTTGAAAACAATAAAGGAAAATCTGTTGACTTTCACCTGTGTTTTGACTGGTTTCTTGCTGCTTCCGTTGACATGCAAAAAGTTCGATACACCGGGATGGATCCCGACGACGAACCCTCCGACGCTCTTTTAAGTAATCAGGAAGATTATGAAAGAGCTTTATGTGGAAAAAGATAGATTACCTTGTTATGGTGGGGGGAGAAGAATTTTTATATGGCCTTTAGAGACAGTTTAGAGATAATGCTTTATCCCTATGTCCCAATATTTTTGGATAAGATGTAGAGTTTAAATCATTTCATGATAAGAGATTTGGTTTAAACTGTCTCTTAGAGGTAACCATGAATTTGAATTACTCTTTAAATGACCTGGGTTAGTTTGTAACGGGTTGCAACCATACCCAATAGGACATATCTGTTTATGGATTATTGGGCTTTGAAGAAAAACCCAGGTCCCATTTTAGACCCGTTTGTGGGTAAAATTACCATTCTACACCTGAGAGCTTTAAGATTCGTGCCCGATTTGAACGGTCCCGATTTAATCCAATTTTTAGCCATATCAACAACCCTACTCAACTTTTCAATTTATGATTTCTGATCTGCTTGGAGGTTCATTGCTAATCAGTTTGAACAGATTTCTAGTCTATAATTATTTTTTTAACAACTTATGACAAGAAATCAAAAACAAAAGCATCTATATATAACAAACATATTCTTTACGGTTCTGGTTTTCCTACGCAACACCACAAAATTGCAATTGAACATAAATGATGAATGTAGAATCCGAAAAGGAATTTCATAGTATTCTGATCAACAAAGAAAACGAGAACTTATTGGCCCAAGAGTCACAGCTATAAGTTGCGATCGACACTTCATAACTGATAATGCACACACATCAGGCACAGAACATGTGTGGCTTAATAAACTCCTATTTAATAAGGTAATATAACACGTGAGAGATATTTTCTGAAGGTGTGCACCAAGAGCAGCTAGAACTTAGTTTTAAAAAAACAAAATAATTGAAAGAAAAAGCTAATTAGCATACTTGCAATTCAAAACTTCCCCTGAGCTGGAATAGCCCAAATTGCTTACTATTACAATACAATCTCTGTCAAGCCTTTCACGAATATGGGAAACATGTATTTTTTTCACCTCACCGGTTGCTCCAAAATCTATACCTTCAATAACTCCCCTTCTCTGCCAGAAAATAAGAGGAATCTTGGTACTAAATATGAAGTAAATAAGCAAAGAAATGAAACATGAAATTACCAACTTGAACAAGCTATTTAATTAAAAATTACTTCCTGCTGTCTATAAAGTAAGTGTAATACCAGATATCGAATTGACTAAATTACCTTTCAGACAGCGTCCATGTATAAGAATATTGCTAAACTATGCAGGTAAGAGGGAACTTATTTGGTTCACCAGTACACCAGTAAAACCTCTCAATGACCTCTCTATTATATGTATTTAGAGGTGGAATTGTCGACTAGTGCCTTGTAATGATCAAAGACAAATTAATTACAAAAGCTTGCTGAAATAAAATGGCACTTAAAATACTAGGTAAATCATGTCAAAGAAATGCAATCTCTACTTAAGACCAAGCGTATTAAGGGCTATACAAGTGGAGGTTCGGATTGGCATATTAAAAGTGAAGTGTCGGCTCGTCTTTCAGGTTTCTATATCACAAAATAGACCAAGTGTCATAAGAGCATGGTATGGTAGTGCACCTTGATGTTAATAGACATGGACGGTCTTTATGAACTTTGTCATTTCGAAATGCCAATCTATTTGTGGGGGGGAGGGGGGCAAAGGTTAACTGGTACTTAGTTTAGAGACGGGAACAACTCAATTGTGATATCATCTCACAGCAAACAATCGCTGGGATGTAATATCGACTGCATCTCATTCGCTTGAGGTTACTAATATATATAAATT
The DNA here is from genome assembly GCA_017893485.1 of Hemerocallis citrina. Classification (NCBI taxonomy): domain Eukaryota; kingdom Viridiplantae; phylum Streptophyta; class Magnoliopsida; order Asparagales; family Asphodelaceae; genus Hemerocallis; species Hemerocallis citrina. Next base: position 880,204 of record CM030359.1, on the reverse strand, counting down.
TCACAAAACCCGCTCAGGTTTCATGATTGAAACATAACCCCCCAGACATAAAAGTGTACAGTCTACCCCCTAAAGCTTATTGAGTAAAGCAGTAACACCCCCTTCGAAGTTTATGCTGAAGGTTAAGGGATCACAGTTTTCTACGAGATCCAAATGCCACTTTGTCAGCTTGTATGATATATTATACAACATAAGAAATATGATTCTTTTCTCCCAAATACTTGATAAAACTGGGAGGCGAGTTTACCATCCGCCCACTTCAAAAGAAGATATTTGCCTGCAGTTATTTCCTTTCTCATGCAGGATAATGATGAGACATGCAGTGGTCTCGAACTCAACTTCCACAAAATCGTTGATGACTGCAACAGGTGACCACAACACTGCGAAGACAAGGATGTCCTACAGCCTTAAATAGAGGTATCTTCAAATTTTTATTCTTTTCTCACCTAATCTCAGCATTTCTCAGTCGTTATAGGGTAGATCCTACTGATTCTCAATTAATGTGGACGATGGAGTAGGCCAAATTCTGAGCCAATAGTCCCAGGTCTACTCGTTCCCGGCTAAAACCTAATACCATGGTTCACATCATGTCTCATTTACAATATGAGAATCATTCACAACAGACAGGAGGAATAACTCTCTTGTGATGAATATGTCTTGTATACTTACACAATTTGATAAGAAACTGTTTGTAGAGCTTCAGGTCAGTACATGGATATGTGTTGATGTAACATTTTGAACAAGACTGTCATATGGTCAATACCCTGAAAGTTGAGATGGGTGTTCACTATCTCACTTTTGTGAAGACTCTCAATCCAAAAGGGGAGGGGCCGGAGGGCACACTTCTGCAACCATAGTCGGTCACCCTGAACACTAAAATGAGACAGTCCGCTCGTCAATATTTCAGTGTGCCAGTAGCCAGTTGTGGAATTGAAGAATGTAATATGTGCAAGGGCTATACACACACCTCTCAATAGGGGAATCAACATTACTTATGATAATTTTCATGTAGTTTGGCCATTTATAATCTGACTGGGTCTTCTTGTATTTAGAAGTCACAAACATGGGGTTTGAAGTTACATACATGGGGTTTAAATAAGAGATGATCAAAAGTTCTAAAGTCAGACTAAGTTAAAAGTTTGTTAGATGACCCTTGGACCAAACCAATTGTGAATTTTATAGTAGAATTAAAAGCTTACCAGTTGTAATGACAAAAGAAAATTCTGTCCGGTCTACATTGTAATCCTTTTAGTGTACTTCTGCTCTATGGTGCTTGCCACTATTAGCATAAATGGATTCTTGCATTCCATCATTACAGTTCTTGAACAGTTAGGTGTTCATTGATTCTAACCCTATTCATGATATATTCACATATTGGTGACTTTATCATGTTAAAATCACAAACAATTAAAATTCAGAAACAAAAAAATTCAGAAAATAGGCCAGAATCGACAATGACAACGTAGACTGACTGTATATGAATCCAGAACAAAATAAGATGGACAAGAAGAGAAAAGGAAATGGAATATGAGAAATTATCATCTTATGTAACAGGCTAGTGGGCCAAGCCAAGAATAGATGGCTACCATGGGCAGCTTCACAAGCAGTGTAGTAGCAGAAGAGATGCAGCATGAAAAAGAAGAGAAGTGAACTGGATAGAGAAGTGATGAAGAAGGAGAAGAGAAGAAGCAGGAGCGATGATGAGGAGAAAGAAGAGAAGGACAAGGATTGACGCAATACCAGAAGATGGATAAATTGAGCAGCGAGCGATTACATTTTAGGGTTTGGGTAAAGTCAGGTTGATAGTTTCAGCCACCCAAAACCCGTATCTGTTTAAAAAAGTAACACAATATGAAAACAAGACTGAAATGCACTTTATCGATAAATTTTGTTTTGGCCAACAACCTGGAAATTTCGACCGAAATTGGCTGATTTTGGTTCCAAACAAAATCTACTGTAAATAAGCAAATTTCGTCCCGAGTGGCCTTCCCGAAACGAAATTTCAGCCGAAACGTCCGAGATTTAGATACTGATCAATGGCAACACTATCAAAGAAGATAGAAAAAGAAAAGTAGTGCGGAAAGCTTTTCTCACCTAGTTTTTACTACATCACCTTAATTTTTTAAAAAATGCTCCAACGCTGAAGAATTACGTCAAAATCAAGACATCGTAAATGTTAGTGTACAACGGAACTCAGGGTTACTCTAGTTTATTAACAAAGGGGACAAAGAAGAAGAAAAAACTAAAATAGTATGGGATGAGTTGCAATTTGCAAATTAAAGGAACACATGAACAGCCAAAATTCAACTGCATAGACTGTGCAAGGATAATTACCTTAGCTGCAAGAAAGTTGCCACTTGCAACACAAACTCCTAGTTGGTGCCAACGGCTATTTTCACCATGCCGACGAAGATTCAGTATAGGGGGTCCAGGAGAAAGCTTTGCTTCCATTGTAAAACGAATTCTCCCAGATGCTTCCATTGCCGCCTCTAATGAATCAAAATCAGTAACCCGGTATGGACCAACATACCTTCCCTTGCTCCCTGAAAGTATTGATTGCAAACCTCTTGAGTGAAAATATTTGGTCAATAGAAAGCTTGTATTATATCCTTTATTATTTTCTGTGTAGGAAATGTATTTTTTTAGATGAAAACATTTCTGATCATTCAACGTATTTATGGAAATCAAATTAATAAATTAAATATCATACCACTGTAAAAATTAAAGACACATCAGCATATTAGGGACTAACAGTTTTCCCCCATAAATATTAGCTTAAACTTCAACAATCATGAAAAACTAACATGTCTAGGTAAAATAGCAGGATTTTATATGAGCATATAATAAAATATTATTAATATCACAAGTAAAGGATTGTCACCATTGGAAGGAACAAACAATTTGAACCCCACATAATAAAGGTAGGTAAGTAAATAATTAGGTGCAGGGGCAGTAACTCATATACCCTGTTCGGTAGTTGTGTTGTTGGAGATGTTATTGATTTTGTAAAGCATTATGCATGCCCCAATTTTTTCTTTATTCAAAAAAAGAATTATGAGCACAAAATGACAATCTTAATGAATTTAACAGTCCGCACTTTAGCAAGGTTCATATCATACTCACCTCTCTCTGCCAATAACTTATCAATTTGGACATGGGTCCCAGGAATAAGTACAAATTTGATACCCATACCATGAAGAAGAGAGATATCCTGCATCCAAGTGTGTGAACAGTTAAAATTAACCACAGTGAAAATTAACCACAAATCATATTATAGAATAGAAACTCCTTGGAGTTGCAATAACATATATAGTTGTAAAATCCTTTAAGCAACCATATATGAAAATGATAATAGAAAACTATGTTTCAAGCTCTTTACATTGAGTATCATATTGTGAAAAAAGGAGATTCAAAATAACTCATAAGCCTCACAGAATCACAGGTTCTTCTTAGTGTAAATTATTGTAATTCTCCATAAACGCAATGGCTCAGAAAACCGACATCAAAGGTTGGAAAACATGTGCCAATCAGGTTGGCTCCTAGCATTAACAATTTTATTTGACTGACTTGTATTTGCATACACATAAACGTTCCTCGATAAAATAATTTTAACACCATGATCAAATTGTCAATTACTATCATAAAGTAATGCAGGAGCAGCAGAACACAGTAGAAATAATAGATAATAGAAAATATAGAAAACAATGACTAAATGGAGGTACGAACAGAAGTAAATACAAAATTTGTTAAACAAGTAGTACCGTGTTGCGTCACCTGCCTTGTAATTAAATAAGTCAACGTGACCAGGAACGTTCAAAATGATTCTCAGGGGAGAAAAGATAGGACAAGAAAGGACCAACGAATAGAAAAGGAAATGGAAAATTAAATGTGCTTTCAATCTAGTCCTTTACAACTAGAAATCACTTAATCTCCAATGACTAAACAAAATGAAGTGCTAGCTACTTGGCTAGTCACTCTCTTCAACATGCACAATTTTCCATGATTGTCTTCAAGAAGTCCCTTGATAATAATTATTATCAAAGACATAGATCATCAGTTTACCTCCCCTTCAGTAGAAGTTGGAGTATGGCTGTCAGTTAAGGAGGCAAAAATAACCGAAACTATGAAGTACCAACCAAAATCTTTACACGTAAAAAGCACAAAAGGTTTCAACTAATCGTATATTATTTCAACAAAAAATATAATACTTCACCCTAAAGGTTCCATACAAGTATATAACGTTATAACTATATGCTTATACATAAAGAAGACAAATGTCATGATGAAGATACATTTTTATGACCAAATAACACACCTTTGATGGCTGCAAAAAATGGTATTAGGAAAGAGCACATATGCTTGAGCCCTGTCTAAGTAATTCAAATAAATACATTATCACTTCCACAATTAATATTTTCTTTTGGAATATTAAGATAGTCAACATAGATTGGGATGTTTTTTTCTAAGGAAATCTAAAGGGAGGTATCCCTATTCTCGGCAATTTAGATAAGATGTAGAATTTACCCAAACAACAGAGATCAAACTGTGACGGTGCAAAAGTATTATGTTTCACAATTTTTTCCGTATAAAAATTTTGAATCTTAATGTTAGTTTTTCTTATCCCCCAATTGACAGTAACGGATCGAAAAGACAAAACTTCCCTCACCTATCTAATGAGCACAGACTCTTTCATTAAACATATGAAAATTTTCTCCGGTTTGCCCAGTTTTACTCTACACTAAAACCTTCTCCTTGGTCCACACAAAATATTTCATTCCCACTCCTCTCAAAACCCTCATCCATCACCTATCTAATGAGCACAGACTCTTTCATTAAATATATGAAAATTTTCTCCGGTTTGCCCAGTTTTACTCTACACTAAAACCTTCTCCTTGGTCCACACAAAATATTTCATTCCCACTCTTCTCAAAACCCTCATCCATCAAAACGGCAAACCCCTCTGCCCTTTGGTCCTCTTTTTCTCAAACATACAAACAACACAAACAAAACCTAATAACAATCCCAAGTTCTTGCCAAAACCCTAATCATATAGATTTTCTCAATGTGTATTATATATAAGGTTTTTTTTCAATTGAGGTAACTCACAAATCTGTCAATTCCAAAAAAGCCACCCATAGTGCTAATTCTATAAACACCACCCACGATCTACTATTTTTTGTTTCTTAAACCCTAGTTAACCACTTAACCCCCAAAGTACGGTTTGCCAACTTATCTTTCTATCTTCTTCTTCTTCCCCATCCTTCTTCTTTTGAACCCTAACCCTCACCACCACCACTCTAGTGGCCTCGTTCCTCCCAATGTTTATGTGGGCCAACATGTCTAAAATATCAACCAAAATGTAGGGTTTTTTGACTGACCTATACAATATATGAATATATATAGAACAATATATGAATATATATAGTTGATGTAATTTTAGGAATGTATCAGCAATATATCGGGTGCCGAACAATATTTTGGCCAAAACATCCCTACAATGTGTCGCTCATGTCGGATTTATATTGGGTTCAATCTTCGGATTTATATCGACTACAAACTCTAAAACCATTTATTCATCTAAAAGATGCATAATGCTTGTTGCGTTCATTAATTCACTAACTTCCACTTTATTTGTGATGCCTACAAGATATATGTGACAATGTCACATGTAAATATATGACGACCAAATTTATGATATACTTTTCATGTTCGACATAACAAACCGACGCATAATAAATATCTCAATATATTCTACCATATATGCAAATTGATAGCCCAACACGGCATCAACATTCAACATTTAAACCATGTCTCCTCCTCCTCGGCTCACCTACCAACCTGATCCGACCCGAAATGCACTTCCTCCTTCAACCCCAACCCCCAACTCTTCCTCCTCAACCTCTCTTGTCCCACTCCGACCCAGAAAGACCCACCACCCACTCTGTACCTCCAATTACTTATACCTTGAATGTACTAATAAGGGAAAGGTAATCTGATCTTTTTATCCCCTCCCACCTCCCTCCCCCTAGCCTTAACGGAATATTTACCCATATTTTAACACCAATAACTCCAATGGCCTTTTTAGAGAGTCCCCCACAATGCAGTCGTCGTTGATGGAATATTAACAATTTATGGGAGGGTTTTTTTGGAATTCGGATATTTGTGAGTGGAATAAACCCCTATAGCTAAATAACGAAACAAACAAGTAAGCAAAACCCTAACTTATCAAATCATACTTGGAGGATTGCATCAAGATGCGAGCTAGCAACGATCTCGCCGGAAATCACAACCACGAACGTGCTCCCCCTGTGGCCCCGGATGTACGGCCACGCTTCGCGAAACCACCCCACGAACTGCTCGTTCTCGCAGCCACCGCCGGGAAGTTCGAAGGCGGCTCCGTTCGCCGTTTCCCAATCGGTGGTGGTACAACGAAGTCGGGGAGTTCGACGGCAGCGATCGGTTCTGAAGTGGAGTTGGAGAGAGAATGGACGGTGGAGACTGATTGAAGGGAGAGAGATCGGATTTGGAGGAGGCGTTGAAACGGATGCCGCCGACATCGGAGTCGGAGATGGAAACCCTAAGTTTTGGAGAGGAAATGGAATGGGGGTTATTTTGAGATGGTGAGGGTAGGACCGTTGGACCATTTATAGGGTTAATGTGGACCGTTGATGTATGGAGTGGTTGATGTGTGAGTCGTGGTCGGGATGATGGATGTGCGAGTTGTCTCCGTTTGTGGTTGATGTGTGTAACGTGGTCGGAACAAGAAGGGGGGTGTTTTGTTGCATATAAAACTTTTTTTTAAGTTGAGAAATTACTGCAGATAAAATAATTATGTGAATTTGGTTCTAAAAAAGTGGTTTGATCTAATATAATTTTATTATATTGTTAGATAGTGATGAGAGATAAAGAAATCTAACGTAGAGGATTATGTTAAATTATTTTATTATATAGAGTAACAAAATATGAGATAAATATTATACAAATGCTACAGTATCGCTACAGAGCTATAGTAGTCTTACAGTAGCTTTTAACAGAATTCCAAGCTATTTTTTTCAGAATTTTTTTGGTACTAAAGTAGCACTACAGTAGAAAAATATTTCCAGCAACTTTCAAGACAAACAAACCCAGCGAAAACAGCTATTTTCCAAGAACTTGAGTTCCAAACAGTGAAATTCATGGAAAATAGAACCCCTAAGTGTTCAAAATTTCTTCCCAAAAAATGTATGAAAATGCTATTTAAAAATGCAATTACTTAATTACGAAATTGTCATTTTAAATTTTTTTTTTTATGGATAGAGGAATGTCATCCACCTGAATTCTTTTCATTTTTATAATAATTATTATTATTTTTTCAAATTTAACACCAACGATAGCAGCAGGGCCGGCCCTGAGTTCCGGGGGGCCCTAGGCGAACTTCCGAAATGGGTCCCTCCCGGCCCCATATTAAATATATATATATATATATATATATGCGCGAAAGCGTGCCTATATTTACAATGGAAGTTTGAAATCAGGGGCCCCAAAAATGACGAATTCCGCGAGGGCCCGAGGCGGCCGCCTTCCCTGCCTTCATATCAGGCCCGGCCCTGGATAGCAGTGCCCTCCCTCCCCCCCTATTGCTATTTATCAAATGCTAATAAAAGTGCATATTTTAGAAGTGACGATAGTGAATGCTCTAGTGCATTTTTTATTTTTTTGAATGGTGATTTAAAGTCTAACTCTTTCTACAAATATATACTATTAGTATTTTTCACGTGCGATGCATGTTTTGATAAAAAGACTTTGAGTTAAACATGTGATACAAGTAAGTCAGCAATAATTAACACGTGCGATAAATGCTTTAATTTTTTAAAAATGGAGCTGAACGGGCGATATACGTAATTTTTAAAAATTAAGAAGTAAAAATAACTATGTGTGCGTGCGATGCATGTGTTGGAAAATAGATTTGGAGTTGCACATGAAATACACAAAATTGATTGGTGACAAAAGTGGTGTTTCTTTTATTGGTGACAAAACTGGCGTTTCTTTTAATTGTGACCAAAAAAAATGTATCTGTGACAAACTCTCCCATTAAAATAGTAGAAATAAATATATTATATTATAAATAGATAGATGGATGGCAATTCATACATGTGATGCATGTTCAATAAAAAAAATTAAGTCAAAAATCAGACATAGTGATGACTCGAACCTGAGACCTCCTTCATATTAGTTATACACATGTGATGCACGTGTTGGTAGAGTGTTGGTAAATTGACAAATGACACTAAGTCCTTTTTCCCATTTTAATACTAGACTAGATATAGATTACTCAAGGCAAATCATTATTGAATGTTTCTAGGTTATCATCAAATCAATGGCAAGATTATATGCCACATGTGCTCACACTCATAGTATCCGTCTCCTCACAGTAGTTTTAAAAAGTTTTCCAAACAATTTAAAGTATAATTTAAACTAGGGGTGTTTGTTTTCCCTGACTTTCACTGTTTAGAATTCAAAATCATGGGAAATCAATATTCACTAGATTTGTTTGGGCTAAAATAAATAAATAAAAAAACCAGCCAACTATTGTGCATTTTAAAAATATCAAACTCAATTTTTTTAAAAAAAAATATTTGACAACACCCCATTTAATACAAAATTTTAATAAAAAAACCTCACTCGTCCGCCTGGAAAACATTGTTGGATGATGTTTTTTTTTTTTAGGTTTGGTGTGATTTTTTTAAAATGTACAATACTTGGGTGAGATTTTTTTTTATAAAAAGTTTGGTGAGATTTTTTTTTATATTTAACCACTCATTTGCCTTGAAAGTGGTTGAAAATGTGTTTCTACTAAAGCGCTACAGTAGCTATTGTAGCACCCAAAAAAATAAGCTGAAAGCTGTCGTAAAACTACTGTAGCGCTGCTGTAGAATTGTATAATAATTATCTCTTATACTTCTTTACTCTATTCAATAAAATTATTTTACCTAACCCTCTACATTAAATTTCTTTTTATCTCTCATCTCTATCCTACGATACAATAAAATTTTTTGATGAAACGGATAGAGCCCGAAGACTCCAGCCAGACAATCAAATAAATAATCAATAGTTTACAATGAGGGCTTTACCAGAGGTAAAACTAATAACAAGCAGGGAAGAAACCTATGTACAGTGAATCAACTACAGCTCGAGAAAAAAGCACAAAATACAAATAGATAGGCTCGGGAGAAGCGACTGAAGCTTCAGGGGAGCGATCTCAGCAGCTACGAGTACCTCTGGCATCGCGAGGAAAGCACACCTGAGACAGCATGCGGAAGGAAAGCGCACGAGTGCAGGGCAAAGAGCAACGCCCAAGAGATCAACAGAGCTGACCATAGCAAACCAAACAACCAACCAAAATCACCAACCAAACTAGCTAAACAGCTAGGATCAGAGCAGCGAGGCTCTGAACCCACCATAGAAGAGAAACGACGACTAAATAAGCACAATAGCGACCTGTACTCACACACGCAGGGGAGCCTCAACATAAAATAGCAAGACAACAATGCCCCAGGCACTAGATGGATAATAAATCCATCCTAAACATACAGCAAAAAGCCAGGGAAAATTCCCAACAAGAACAATCAAAACAGGCCCGCAAGGAATAAGCCAAACAACCCAAATCTCAACAACAGAGTACTGGACAACAGCCATCAGTAGATAAAAGCAAGCAGAAATAGAACAATACACAGATAGCAGATAACCATCACAATAGAGCTAACCTAAATAAACTCCAGATATCAACAGAGGAAAAGAAAACAGAAGCAGTAGCATCTCAAAAAGGCAGTACAAACCAGTAGCAAAATAACAGACAGAGTAGACGCAAATCAGCGTAAACAAAGTCAGCAAAAACAACCCCTATACCACCCAAAACTCCATAACCCGTAGGAACAAAAGGAGAGATAAAAAGCTGGTTAACAGCCCACCAAGACATCGCTAAAGACAGCAAAGAGCAGCCCGAACTTAGCCCTGCAAACACAAAGAGGAAGATATAGCAAGTAAAAAAGATATAGTAAGCAAGAAAGAAAGAAGTCTAGAAAATAACTATAAAGCTTGAAGATTATTGAGACAATTAAGAGATTGCAACAGTTTTTGAGAAGCCATAGAGGCGTTCTCTTTGAAAGCTGGGCTTGAAACCCAGAGGTTGAAAAGGAATAAGAATTCGTCGATAATCGCCGCAATCGATTTGCATCGATGACGGAATAATTTATCATTTCTTTTCTTCCAAATAATCCAAATGATGGTGTGAGAAGCTAAAATCCAAGCACTTCGAAACATAGTGTTCGAAGGTGGAAAAGACCAAATAGAGGTTAATAGGAGGGGAATCACACCCGTGTTCCAGGCTAAGGAACTAATCTTCCAAAGGGGGATAATGAACGGGCATTGGATGAAAAGGTGGTTAACGTCTTCCGGAAATTGATCGCACAAAGGACAAAGCTGCCCCCAGGCTAAGTTTCTCTTGTTGAGAATCTCGACAGTAAGGAGTTTGTTATTGAAAGCTAACCAAGAATTGATTTTAACTTTAATGGGGACACAGGAATCCCTAATATAGTGCGACAAAGAAGATCGCGTGCCTCTAGAATTGAGGAAACGGTAAAAAGAATTAACCGTGAAGACTCCAGACGCAGTCCAGCGCCAGGAGATGCCCTCTAAAGAGGACCAAGAGTGGCCGTTGAGGAGATTAATAAGGTTATTATACTGTTCATTGAGCGGGGAGGGGAGAACAATAACGAATGGAGTAATCCAGTATCTAACATTATCTAAAAGGAGAAAGGACTCTGCTACCGTAGCAGCCGGAAGAGCAGCCAAACGGAATAAAGAAGGGAACGCAGAAGACAACTTAATGTTACCAATCCACAAGTCGGACCACAGTCTAACAGTAGTTTCGTCAGTGCAAAGCCTCGAAATGCTACACTGAAAAGCATTAGATGCTTTCCAAATTCCTTTCCAGAAAGGAGAGGCTAGGCGAGAGGTGGAAGGCGGGAATTCCCACCAATTGGAAGAAGATCGATAATTTTTTATACAGCGAATCCAAGGGAGATGATTGAGGTTGTGGAATCTCCACAGCCATTTGCCTAAGAGGGCGATATTATGATCTCTAAGGTCCAATACGCCGAGACCTCCTTCATCTCTAGGCGAGCAGATGAGTTTCCAATTAGCCAAGTGGGAACCAGGATTGTAGACAGGCGATCCCGACCAGAGGAAATTGCTCCTGATCTGATCGATCCTTTTGATCACCCAGGAGGGTAAGAAAAAAAAGGACATCAAGTATTGGGGTAAGGCTGATAGAACCGAATTGATGAGGATTAATCTGCCACCTCTAGAGAGGACTTTACCAGACCAAACAGAGAGCCTATTCTCCACTTTGTCAATCAGAGGAACCCAGTCAGCTCTGAGGAGCTTGCCCCATCCCAGGGGGATGCCAAGATAAGAGATCGGGAAGTTGGCGATGGGGCAATTAAAGAAATTGGAAATCTCTGCCTGGCGATTGGGGGACCCGCTCAGCCAAAGCACTGAAGATTTTTGGAAGTTAATAGTTAAACCGGATGCTAATTCAAAGCAGTAAAGGAGCACTTTCAGGTTACGAAGGGAGTGAAGGTTAGGCTTGCAAAAAATAATAGTGTCATTTGCATATTGAAGGTTAAGAACGCCCTCAAACTGGGGAGAATGACCAAGACCTTCTATCATCTGCATGTTCCATGCATTCCTGAGAAGTTTGCTAAACACGTCAGCTACCAGAGAGAAAAGTAGGGAAGAAAGGGGATCTCCTTGACGGAGTCCGCATTTCACTTTGAATTGATGGCCCTCAGAACCATTGATATAGATAGCAGAGGTACCGGAGTAAAGACTGGATTTAATCCAGGCCACCCATTTGGGACCAAAACCCCTGAAGGTAAGGATGTCCAAAAGGAAATCCCAATTGACATTATCATAAGCTTTTTGAAAGTCAAGCTTAAGAAGGATCCCCTCCTCACGGGATCTATGACAATGGGAGATGATTTCCTGAGCTGAAGCCACACTATCAAGGATAAACCTATCCTTGATGAAACCCGACTGGGCTGGGTCAATGAGGTGGGAGATGATGGCGCTCAGCCTAGCCGAGAGAACTTTCATAATGATTTTAAAGGACGTGTTAATCAGACTGATCGGCCTAAAATTGGTCAGAAGGTGAGCCCCCGCCACCTTATGGATGAGCACAATGTGTGCGTAATTAATGCGGTCAAAAGAGAAATGACCCTGATGGAGGTCCTGAAACAATTTGAAAAGGTCATCTTTGAGCCAATTCCAAAATTTTTGGAAGAAAAAGGCTGGGAAACCGTCCGGACCAGGGGCAGAGTCGCTTTTTAAAGCAAACACCGCCGAACGAATCTCCTCCATAGTAAAAGGAGCTTCGAGACAGGATAGATCGTGAGATTGATCGCCGTAAAGTTGGGACCAATCTAGCTCGAGGGAGCGATGTTTATACGAGCCAATGAGATTTTTATAGAAAATGAGGAATGCCCGATGGATATCTGCATCTGTAGAAACCTTACCCCCTTGAACAGAGAGAGAAGAGATACGGTTATAACGTTGTCTATGGGAAGCAAAGTTGTGGAAAAAAGCAGTGTTGGCGTCACCTTCTTTGAGCCAGTTAATCCGGGCTCTTTGAGCCCATTTAGAGTGATCTTGCTGGAGAATATTAGCGTAGTCCTGCTTACAGGACAAACGCTCAGCACGGGCGGCTGCAGATAAGGGGACAGTCTCTTCCATCTTATCAATGGACTCAATAGATTGGAGAAGAAAGTTTTTGAGAAAAGCAGTATTGTGGTGCCTCTCAGATCGCCAGATTTTGCATTCGTGTTTGATAGCATGAAGTTTGAGGAGGATGTTGCCCAGGCCCGAGGACCCCGTAATAGAGGCCAGGCACTCCTCCACCAGCCTAACAAAGACTTGGTCTTGCAGCCAAAATTTTTCAAAACGAAATTTGTGCTGGCGGTGGAAAGGGAAGTGAGAAGAGAGGGAAATCGGGCAGTGATCAGAAGAAGGGTTAGGGAGCGCCTGAGCGGCAGACTGGGGAAAACGGTTAAGCCAAGAAAGGGAAACAAGAAAGCGGTCAAGTTTGGCTAGGGAGGGAGGGTGACGTTGATTAGACCAGGTAAAAGATCTACCAGAAATAGGTAGATCAGTTAACTGTAAGGAGCGAATGCAGTCATTGAAAGAAACGGATTGGTGATACGAAGAAACAGGGTTAGATCTTTCGGAAGCGAAGCGGGTGACATTAAAGTCTCCGCACAAGAAATAGAGGTCAGATAAGAGAGGTTGTAAGGAGAGGAATTCGTTCCAAAATAAAGGACGCCTCTCAGCTGTCGAAGGGCCGTAAACAGAAATAACGGTAAGAGGACAGTTGAAAGGAATCCACTGAAGTTGAATAATGAGAAAAAAGTTAAGGCGGTGAATACCGAGTAACGAGAAAGTCGATGCTTTAAATCCGACAAGGATACCTCCTCTCGAACCGATGGCATCCAGCGAAACCCACTTCGAAATAAGAGAGCCTCCTAAAACCCGATAGATAGAGGAGGAAGGAGAGTCCAATTTGGTTTCTTGAATAGCGATTAAGTCGCAACGAGAAGAGGAAATAAGATCAAAAATTGCCGTTGTTTAGACGGGCAATTTAAACCACGAATGTTCCAAGAAACGCTAATCATGGGGCAGATTATGCTCCAAAACTCTACAACGTTCCAATTTTCTAATGGCACGGATGCTATGCGGGGCATCAGGGTTGAGGAGGAAACCCATCTTTTGCGCAAGGGAAGCCAGTTTGCTATCAGAGATCGAGTCGAAGATGGGAAAGTACAGAGATCCATACTGATTATGGGGAGATGGGATAAGGTCGGAGGAAGGCGGAGATAAAGGGATGATAGGGACACTCCTGTGGGAATCACTAGGGGAGCACTCCTTGAAAATCAGAGTGTTATTCTTTTTGATAGCCAACAGGCGAGCGCTAGATCTAATGTAGCGCAGAGGCGAATTTGAGGGAATACTACTCTCAAAATCGGAGCACCTCGACTCCATGGAAGGAGAGGGGAGAGAGATAAAAGAGCTAGTAGAGGAAGAGCTAGAAGTGACCGGAGAGGAAACCGATGCAACAAACTTCGCCTTGCCACGAGAAAGAGATAGATGAGAGAAATGAGACAGAGACTTTAAAAGCCTTCGGATCCTCGTATCGGGGGGTGGATTAGTCCAGCCTCGATACAAAGATCCTAAGTTCGCAGAAATACCAAGGATAAAATCCCGATGTGAAACGCTAACTAATTGAACCAGTACAGCAAGATGCAGTAACTTAAATAAACAGTAAGCATAAACAATAATGAAATAATGGAAATGCTTGTTTAGAGGAGAAGGTAATACCTGCTTGGCTAGGGATGCTCTATTAAGATCCTCTTCTTCTTCCAGAAGCAGAGGATCCTCATTAATCCAAGAAGAATCTTTGGAGGACTTCGAAGACTTAAGAATGGCTGCCTCGAAGGCTGGCTCGGCACGCTTGGGGGTAGGGAAATGGGCTAACTGCTAAAATTGCTCCCAATCCGAAGCAAAATTTGGATTGACCTCCCACGCAGGCCAAGGAGAGGAAGAAGACTTGCCTTTAGCCAAAGTGGAGGAAGCAGCAAACAGAGTAGACGAACTAGGAACTGAAGACCGAAAGATTTTAGGCTGCGAGCTAGAGATGTCAGAAGATTTAATAGGCGTAATAGTGGAGGAAAATGAGCCTTTCGCAGGGTGGAGCTTAGGATTGATCCACACAAGATTGGGCGCTTTTGAAGGGGAAATCTTGGGGACAGAAGTGTGAGAAGCGGTTTTGGGAAGATGAGAGGCTTTGCTGCGCGCAGAAGCCCCACGGGGGACTTTCACAGCTGGGGAAGAATGTTTCGAAGAAGCATTGAAACCCGGGAGAAAGGGAGCCTGAATATCAGCTTCAAATTTCGGTACAATAGACAGAGACTGGGGAGTCGAAAGAGGCTCTGTAGAGGTCGAAGAGTCGTGATAATGAACAGACACAGAGTATGAAGATAACCCATCTGAGAGGCAAAAAGCTTCAATACGGGGGGTAGATTTAGGGCAGTGAAAGATAGCTTCTATTTGCATACTGCCAGGAGCAAGCCAAGCTTTGGAGCTAATGCTGACCAAATCACCAATACATTTGGCCATCTCCCCAACCAAACGGGGAGAATCACAGAAAGGCGGGAGACCTACTAACGAGACTTTAGATTCAATAACATCAGCACCCTGAGCCTGAGAAGGGATTGACACCCACTGACGAACAGTCAGAATAATAAAAC
Source organism: Hemerocallis citrina (assembly GCA_017893485.1). Taxonomy (NCBI): domain Eukaryota; kingdom Viridiplantae; phylum Streptophyta; class Magnoliopsida; order Asparagales; family Asphodelaceae; genus Hemerocallis; species Hemerocallis citrina. The sequence continues at coordinate 864,866 of CM030359.1, read as the reverse complement.
CGATAGAAAGGGAGGGAGACGCAATCAATTCATCCAATAACTTAGGGGAAGGACAACGGATCACCATGTCCCCGTTAGGACAGTTGTAAAGAACCCAATCCCAATCCTTGATATTACAGAAATTACTCAGGAAGGAGTTGAGAGTGAAGAAAGGAACTACACCTCCAGAGAAAGAAATCGCACCATAAGTACTGAAGGACTTCAAACGATACAATAAAATTTAAATCAAACCACTTTAAAAAATACATAGAACCAAACACCCCCTTCGTGCATCCATTATAGATTAAAAAAGAATTTACAATATACATAATGTCACATATTCAATGCCTACATAATCCAATCCAAGCTTTCAAGCTGACACTTAAATATATTTTTTTCTACTAATCAAACGATCTATATAATAAAACACAAACAAAGCTATCAAGTGGTTCTCCTTTAACCCCCCAAAAATCAAAGGCCTAGATCTAATCTCACAAAACATATTTTTCCCCAAAACTCAAATTCAAATCCCCCACCCAAAATAACTCCTATATTTATTTAATTATTTTTTGTTCTCTCTCTCTCCTTCCCTCTATTCAAAAAATTAAGAAAATAAAAATTTTTAAATTTTTTTTAAATTTTAAAATTAAAAAACTAAAATATTTAAAAATTTAACAACTTTAAAAATAATTCAAAAAACCATATAATATTTTTTTTGCTCTATGTTTACTACTTCAATTAATTTGTTAGACTTTCAAAACTATTTTTTATGATCAAACAAGATACACCGTGCCGAAGACGTGCCGTAGGCACGTGTCAACAGGCAAATCTAGTACATTTATAAAGATGCATCTTACATGCTAAACAGTCATAACTTAAACAATATTTAATCGGATATTCTTTTTAACCATACTTGTTTTTCTTGTTTGTAGAATCCAAAAAACCACCTGAGCATTTAAACATCACTCTTTTAAAAGAACAGTAGCACCCATATACAAATGCTACGCACTGAACATTTATAAGCAAGTTTCAAGTGCTCAAGCTGATTTTCATCATCAATTATCATTGGTTAAATAATGATAACAAGCCTATGCTTGAGTCCATGATTCAAGCACATCTCATGGTCAAAAGCTACAATAAATTTTATAGAGAAAAACAAGAAAATAGTAGTTCAGGGAAGCAACAACCATAAGGAAGAGCAATATAAACGGCCAAAAAACCAAGGATTCTCTAGAAATTACAAACCACCACAACTATCTCCACCTTCCGAATTCCCTAACACTGTCACAAACTCGAAAGATTCGTAAAAATTTATAGAAGATGAAAGTAAAGAAAACAACAGTCTCGAAACAAAGCTTCATGGTTTCATTTCCTCCTCATCATCTTCAATCTTTGGTGCCAAGTAGAAACGAACATACCCCATGTCAGCAATCTTGTACTCGACAACAACTGGCAACTCAGAGGAAAGGCTAATGGTGACAGTTTCAGAGAGAGGAGTAGCCTTGGTGAAGGAGTTCATGTATCTCAATGCAAAAGTAAGCGACACAGGCTCATTCATCTCAATGATGGTAGCTTCCTCAGGCTGTTCAAATCGATGAGACAGAAACAAAGATCATTAGCAATTGAAAGCATATTTTGTAGAATCAGAACAAAGGAAGGTAAGAATGGCAATATACCTTGTCAACTGTAGTGTTCTGCCTACAGACAATATTAGCATTTCCAATATCTCCCCTTGTAGAGAACTTGACACCTTCCTTGGTCACTGAAATAACAACTGCCATCCCCCAGAACACAAAAGACTATCAAACAAGGATCAACAATATCTACAATACCACATAACTTGAGAATAATGATGTGTAAGAAAGTTTAGCAGACTCATTTTGGACCCCAGAACACAAAACTGCAGATACCATGTAAAAAAACAGTTTCATTGGCTGCATGTGGCCTTTAACTTTTATTCTTGAGTTCAAAATGAATCTACAAATTGGAGTACAGTTAGCACTAAGTATAATTGGGTGAACTGCCTAAAAATAGGGGGAAACAGTGACCTTAAGATGATTATGAAAGGAAAATCCCCTGTACTAAGGCCCTGTTTGGGAACAAAGTTGAGTTAGGATAATTCAAGTTATCTCAATTAGCTTTAATTGAACTCTAATTATCCTAACTTTAACCTATTTAGAACTCATTTTGATGTTGAGATAACTGCAATTATCTCCCCCCTCCCCCAAAAAGTTTGGGTAATTAGTTATCCACTCCAATCTAATTCTTCTACACTATGGCAATGCGAACATTATGTTAAAAGACAACTTATACTCGGCGGTAAAGGTAAGATAACCAAGTTAGCTATCTCGTACCTCCACCAATGCTAATTCTAGTTATACATATATGTAATGTAATTTGATTAACCAGTTGTATACATTGAGCGTTATCCAATTATCAAACAAATGCATATACATCAAGAAGGTAACAATGAGGAAATAGCGAGATTTCATGAGCATTATTTGTTAGCATAGAGGCCAGAGGTGTTATATACAATAGTTATAGTACAAAAGAATTCAGTGAAATTTATCGACCACACTGAATATTACCAGTGTCTCCAATGCTGCTGAGATCCTTGCAGATCCTCGCAAACTCCGCAGAAGGCATCCTCACAATAGCATGGTACTCCGCATCCGGTATCCCAAGATGCTCACTATCAATGTCCATAAGCTTCATCTCAAAATCAGCAATCTTATCCTGATCTGCTCACCACCAATTCCAACCAACGTAAGCAACCGCCCAACACCAAAACATATCAAAACCATAACACAAACCCCCCAAATGATCACAAGACATTTATTCAAACACCTAATATGCATACCTTAAACCAAAAAATATCAAAAATTTTTTTCAAATGGTTCAAAGAATAATCTAATGTTGATATGTCCATTAACCATTTAAACCAGATTAGACCAAATTACTAAAAGACAATTAATCAAACACCTAGCATGCAACAACCTCAAATCTCCACCAATACTAAAAAAGAATGGAAACTTTTCTGAAGGGCTGAAAGAAGTTTGCTTACTGGGGCTTTCAAACATGAAGGTGACAGTATCGCTGCCGTCGTCGGCCTTGATGGTGATGATGTCATCGTTGCCGGCGCACTTGAGCATCTTGGCCATGTTGCCGAGATTCATACCCATCGAGATGTTGCGGTCGCAGCGGTAGTGCTCGAAGCCCTCGGATCGGAGAAGGAGGGCGACGAGCGCCACGTGGCTGGAATCCATGGCTTGGAGCGAGAATCCCGAGGACGAGCAGTCGAAGTTGGCGTCGTTGACCAGGTCCTTGATCGATTCGAGGACCTTCTTCAAAAGGCTGCCTTGCACTAGACGGAGTTCCAACATCTTCGATTTGTCGATTTCTTGCTTTGGATCTGAATCGAAAAAATTAGGGAGGTTTTCAGGGTTTGGAAACGAAGAAAAAGAAGGGATTGGAATATTATAAGGGGGGGAACTTTGGCGGGAATCAATTCAGTGTCGGCGCCAAAACGGTTTCGCGGTTCTCGCAATTCGCAAAGTGAATCAAACGGGTCGCATTCGTATGTTCGGGATTTTTGGTGTATCGGGCGCCAAATGTGCACAAAATTTTGAATTTTTTTTGCAGGTGAAAGTGAAACCTTTCCGAAACTTCTTTTTACGAGATCGCCAGATGAAGAGTTGTACAAATATGTACTCAACTTTTGTAGCTCTGTAAACAACTGTTGACTGTAAATACATTTTACATGCATTTAGGCCGGCTCTGAGTCCCAGGACCCGAGGCGAAACGTCTAAATAATTATTTTTTGGATCCCTAATACAATATAATTTTGTTATGTACAATATACGTGCTTATATTTATTAAAAAAATACAAATTTGGGATACCTAAAATTTAAAAACAAAATCTGGAGGGTGAAGCTACCGCCTTGCCTGTCTCAAGGTGGGGCCAGCCCTGCATGCATAGACTAGAATCTGATATGCAGAGTTAGTGATGTCAGGATTGGTTTATGATCAACTGGTTGGTTATAGAAGAGGGAAAAGACGAGTCATTTTGGTCAACCAGGTCCAACCATTCCGTTCAAAGTAATAATTCATACATACGACTCGTACCAGAGAAGAACTCAAGAAAGCACAATGCACACTGCATTATCATCACGAAGCACAAGCACGAATTGTAAGGCATTTGACATATAACCGAACAAAAAACTACCGCATCTATCATACATGAGAGCATCATGCACAACATATGGGTTTACAGACATACAACTTCTAGATTGAAGTATCTGTGCTTCACAGGTTGTGACACTTCTCCAAAGTAAAAAAATGCAAAGTAATACAATAGCAAAGCTTTCACCAAATGCACGCACCATTGCTATTGTTCAATAAATATGATCACACAATACAGCTCTCACAACCACAAAAATCAGCAAGTTTGCCAAATCCTCAACAAGCAACAACCAGAGTTAAAAACATATTTCAAACCAAAAAATAAAGAGCAGTGAGGAGCCCGAGAAAACCATTGCATATCAAGATTCTGGAGCAGGCAAAGCGGTACGCTTGATGGAAGCGCACTTGATGAGATGGTTGTAGCTGCCCTTCTCTTTGAAAAGCTGGGAGAAGTGGTGCTTGCAGTAGAGGATGCCTTCAAGGGCTGCATAGCTGGAAGGAGTAATAGAACAGCCGCCGTGGGAGCATTTGAAACAGGATTTGTGATATGACAAGCTCTCAACAGTCACCTGTAGAAAATAAAAATTAATTGGTGTTACATATGAATATGATAGTAACAAATGCAATGAAATAAAATGACAGGAAAGAAACAAAAGTCAAGGCAGCATATTTAACGCAACTCCGGTTAATGTGACCAACTCGCATTTTACAGGCTGGTTTTTTCTCTCTTCATAATGTATAGGTTAACTACGTATAAGTCTTTATTAGGGCCACATTCTGAGAAGGCTCCACCACATAACATTGCACTCATAAATGTGTTACTTTGCGGGATATAGAAAGAATTTATGGTGATAAAAGAAAATCTCTGAATTTGACAAATTTCGTTTTCAGATATATTAAGGGCTAACTCATCATGACGTAGGTATAACCTTTAAGGAATATCAATCGATACTTTGGACAAATTTCAGTACCTACTGAGGAGTATAGGTATTCCTAGCTAAAGCCAAAACAATCAACAACTGGATAAGCTAATTAAATTTTTGTACTCATTTAAAGGAATTCTGAGCTAAGCATGAAGTTTCCATAGAGGAAGAGATCTACACCAGTTTTCTGTTCGAAACTTAAACAAATAGTGGTTTAGGAGGTATATAGTAATTTTATCAAGTAACATGCAATTACAGCAAAAGTAAAAAAGAGTGTTGTGTTTTCAAATAACGTGGACAAAGTAGAAAAAAAAATCACAAGCTAAACCAGAGAACTTATGTTGCAATTTGCAAGCACAGAGTCTGTAGTTCAAAAACTATATTTACAAGAATACAAGGGGATTATAATTTAGCCTCAAGAGCACTAGGTGATCCACACGTCAGAGAGAGATGGTTCTCCCCCTCTTAATAGTGCCCTTCTAGAGTAGGAAATTAAATTATTTAGAAAAAGAAAAGCAAAAATAATCCAGAAATCCTCCAAATAATCTCTAAAAACATGCATTTTCGATCCTTTACCTAAGGAGTAAATCTATGGTCACTACCAACCAAATGACATTCCCATTGCCCTGCCTAATTCCCTAGGACTACAAGAGGAATGATAATACCTCATGCGGTAGTGGCACACTTGTAGTGCACCAATGTTGTGGATACATCTTACTTGTTCATGACAGAGGCATGGACTACCAGGCCTTGCAGCTATATTCACCAACATTAACATACGAGAGATCCATCGTGTTCGCGTACGTCTAACGCGTCTACTTAAATTACCTACCCTCTTTGTGCTGTATATGTTCAAGTGATTACTTCATCTACCTAGTCCACTGGAGGGGGTTCTAGACTCCATCTGAATAGACTAACATCTATGAGTTGTTCAGATTGCTGCTTTCATTTGAAGGATTTTCTAGCTATATTGATCTTAGCTGCCTTGGAGTCTTTCTTTCAAGGACTGAAGATTGTTCTTGATAACATGGTTGAGGTGGTAGATATTCAAAACTGACTAGAAGTCAAGAATACATGCAGTGACCAACCTTAAAAAGAATAGCAAGTATATGAGTTACAAGGATTAATTATAGGCAGAAAGTAAATATTAGAGTAACAAAATGATCGATGGAATAGATTGAAACATCTGAAGCGCACACACTATTCTTTGGAAGTCATGTAACATTGGACGCATGCATCCGACAAGTCGTGTCCGTGTCATTGAGTCCATGTCTTCTTAGATTGCAAGAAAAATATGTATATTCTTATGATCTCCTCACATTGTTAAGGTCCTCAAGGATATCAATGAAGGCTAGCAAAACTCAATAGCCCTCTTGGAAATTAACTTGCTAAGTTTAGCTCATTCCAGTTACTCATCAACTTGTAGAGTTGGATAATAACCACTATGATAATGTTTGCAACCTAAAGTAGTCAAGTCAACAGACATTGTTTCTCACGAAAGAAGAAGAAATTGACAATATAAGAACATCATACATCACTGATGACTATACTATCTGCAATTTTTCAGTAATGTGGGCCTTTTAAAAGTGACTAATTTGATTAATTCAACAAACAAGTATAATATGATCAGCTGCAGGAATAACATAGAAAGGTAATGGTGAACAGGGAAATGGTAAATGCAATGAGTTCACCGTGAAAATTGGAAATGAGAAAATGCAGCGAGAATGTGAGATACAAGCCAGCAGGTCAGTGGCTGAAACTTGTACTAACAATCTAGCTTGTCTTGAGAGAATTTTTGACACCTAATAGTTTGTGATAATGTCTAGTCCGCTGGTCAGTAAAGTGGAATTTAAAATTTAAAACCATGGTTTTAAAGATCAGCCGATCACGATAAGATTCGATCCGGACGATCCGGATAGTTTTTCAAGGGGTTGCTCTGATCCAACCCCTAAATCTCGGGATCAGAACTCGAGATAACTTGGGGATCGGCCGAGTTAATAATTGGATGAGATTGATCAGCCCGATCCCTAACCAAAACCACTCCCTAACCGAAACAAAACCACTGATCCTGATTAAAAAATTCCAATATTGAAATTTTTGATCATGTGGATCCTCTTAACTAAGCAAGGAATATGTAATTATGTAATGAACATCTTTTCATGTCTAGCTTACATATTGTTTTTTCTTTGTATGTAAATAAAAATTGTATTATTTGGTCTACTATTTCTATTCTAGTTTTATTATACATTAATAATTTTTTGAAACTAATTAAAATGTTCAAGTCTGTAATTAAAAATATTAAATTGGTATATATAAAAAATTAAATTCATCAAATTATTTTAAAAAAATTAATCATTATATTTAAAAAATAATGTAATCATATTAGATATTAAAAAAAATAGTTTAAATGAAGCTTGATCCAAAAAAAACCTACACACTGATACCATTCTACTAATCCGGCCAATCCCGATCCCGATCCAAATATTTGGAAAACCCCAATCATGCTCCCTATCCCGAGTTTTAAAACCTTGTTTAAAACATCAAAAGTGGATTTCAATGTCCATGATGTGTTAACTAAGAACTAAAATTCCAACAGATAGTAAGTCACTAGGTTTATGATATGCAAATTTCTAGAAATCATTGCTATCACAAACAAAATTTTATTTACCGAGGTGATAATGGAAAATGCATGTCATAAAAAAAAACTGAACCAAATCATGTTTCTGAACCCACCTTTTCAAAAGGATATGCAGTTTTTCCACAAGTCGCACACTTTTCTTGTGTTCCTGAAAACATGCCCGCAGCCTTGCTAGGAGACCTAGTCTGCAGTAAAAAAAATGGCCAGGACAAACAGTAAGATGACTTAAAGAATATTGGTTAAAGTATCAACAGTGAAAAGTAGAACGAAATAATGGATGCTGTATAGAACTCACTAGCTCTGGTGTTAACTTCTCAGCTGACTTTGCAGCTGACAAAGAACAAAATATTAGGCCAAAAAACAGAGAAGTTGAAAAAGAAATCGCGTTAGGCCGAATTAAACCAACTAGAGGAAGTGGACACTCACGTGACTGGAAATTCTTGCTGAAGTTGCCAGACTCCTTAAATAGCTGATCAAAGTGTGGCTTGCAGTACAAAACACCTTCCATTGAAGAATAACTGCTTAGCTGAAAAAATAATAATATTAATCGAGTCGTCCTTGCCTCCCCTATTTATCTCTCTTAAACTTGTAAATCTCACACATACAACACAATATTGATTCAGTAATAGAGGAAATGGATACATTGCTTTATCGCATCAAAAGCTCTTAAATGACTAGCATATTTTATCTCGCCCACTAGAGTTTACTAGACTTGCCATGGGCTATAATTAGAATTTCCTTTTTCTAATACATGCAAAACTCACTACTAGATTCAAAAATCCGAAAGTGTTGATTTAATATTCGAGAAATACACTATATTATACACTGATTGTAGTGTAAGTAGAAATTTTCTGTAATTCTTTTTTGATATATAGGATAGGGTCGAAAGACTCTAGCCCACAATTAAATAAATAATCACAAAAGTGGCTTACAAAGCATAGATTTACAAGCAGTAAAACTGCGAAAAAATGAATAATGTCATGATTTACAAGCAGTAAAACTGCAGCAAAAAAGAAAAAAAGAAGATCGACAGTCAAAAGGCCATAATGAATGAGGCAATAATCAATTTTCTGTAATTCAAATAGCTTTACTCAGTTACCCCCAAACACAAGTATAGAAAGTGACAGCCCCTTTCATGATATATAACAACAATCGCCTGCCTTCGCCTGATTAATCTTTTAGCAATATTTCCACTGATTAATATATGCACAAGGTAAATAAACCTTCCGATATGAATGTATAATGTACTATACTATCTGCATTGATTATTGTGGTGATAAAGTACTTTGCTTTATGAAGTAACATAATGACAAAGCCTAAACAGCTGGACATTCACATCAGCTCAACACTAAACTTGTCAGCACTATAATTAGAATAGCCTTTTTTTCTAATCAATGCAATGCTCTCAACTAGATTAAAAAAATCTGACACTGTCGAGTTAATATTCGAAACAAACTATATTATGCAGCAAGTTTCTGAAATTCAAATCTCTTTCCCTCAGACATCCTGACCATGAAAACTATCTATATAATAAAACACAAAGAAAGCTATCAAGTGGCTCTCCTTCAATTCTCCCAAAATCAAAGGCGCAGATCTAACCTCACAAAACATATTTTCCCCCCAAAAGTTTCCCCCCAAAACAACTCATTTATTTATTTAATTCTCTCTCTCTCTCTCTCTCTCTCTCTCTCTCTCTCTCTCTCTCTCTCTCTCTCTCTCTCTCTCTCTCTCTCTCTCTCTCTCTCTCTCTCTCTCTCTCTCTCTCTCTCTCTCTCTCTCTCTCTCTCTCTCTCTCTCTCTCTCTCTCTCTCTCTCTCTCTCTCTCTCTCTCTCTCTCTCTCTCTCTCTCTCTCTATATATATATATATATATATATATATATATATATATATATATATATAGCTGAAGTTTGAATAATTAGTTGTAATAAAAGTCCATGTTTCCATATATATATATATATATATATATATATATATATATATATATATATATATATATATGGAAACATGGACTTTTATTACAACTAATTATTCAAACTTCAGCTACATAATTGTTTATTTACTGTTTATAAGACTTTTCATATGTTGTATCGTTCTGAAGACGTGTGGCCACGGGCAAATCTAGTAGTTAAATATAAATAAACGGGATAGCTCCGACGCTCTCCCCTACTATGACAAGGAAACAAACTTCCCCAGCCATATCCATCCCCTTGTGGAAAGAGACATCTCCCATCACTCCCATCAAAAGCAACTTCTTTATAACGACAGTTAATTCTCTCACACAACATTTTTTTCATAAATAAATAAAACCATCTTTCATTGCCACCAAGGATTATTTATGTCTGCATTCATTAATTGTAGTACCAATCATCTTTTGCTATATGAAGCAGAAAAAGTTTATCCTCTTTAATTTCGCATGCAAAGTTTCCCTTCAATTTCACCATCGACTCAGAATAATAATAATAATAATAATAATAATATAGAAATAAATCAATACATAAGAAAAAGAGAGAGACCTTGAGGGTACCCTTGCAGTGGTTGCATTTGAAGCAGGCCTTGTGGTAGGAGATCCCGTCGGCGTTGAGCTGATCCATGAAGTAGACCGTCTTCTCGCACACCTTACACTTCTGCAGAGTCCCACTGAACGCAGCCGCCATTGCAAACCCTAGATCCGACCTCCGGCTATCAATCGCGCGATTCGAACAGATCTATCAGGATCAGCTAATTTTGGAAATCTGAGGTTTAAGAAGAAGAAGAAGAAGAAGAAGAAAGAGGAGAGACTGCGGTTTTTCGCCGCGAGCAGAGAGACCCTACTGAGAGAGAGAGGTGGGGAAGAAGAAGAAGAAGTCGAGGATGGATAGAGATGAAAATGTGTTTTGGGAATTTTATTTCAAGGCCCCCTACATAGACCGAAATTCTAAACAAAGTCTGAAACAATATTTTTGTATTACTATTAGAGCATCCACTAGTTAAATAAATAAATTAGTTATTTTGGGATTTGATTTTGAGTTTTGGGAAACCTTTGGGTAGAAGATGTGTTTTGTAAGGTTAGATCTAAGCCATTGATTTTGGAGATACTGAAAGAAAACCACTTGATAGCTTCCTTTGTGTTTTATTATATAGACTAGGTTTGCCCGTTTACACGTGCCTACGACACGCCTTCGGAACGGTGCACCTTGTTTGATCATATAAAATAGTTTTGGAAGTCCAGCAAATTAATTGAAGTAGCAAACATATTATATGAGAAACTTTTGGGGGTGCGGCAAAAAATATATTATATGGATTTTTTTGAATTATTTTTGAAGTTTTTAAATTTTAAATTTTTTTAGTTTTTATTTTTTTTTCTTTAAATTTAAAAAAAAAAATTCTTAATTTTTTAAATAGAAAAGAGAGGGAAAGAGAGAGAGAAAAAAATTAAATAAATATATGAGTTGTTTTGAGTGGAGGATTTGAATTTGAGTTTTGGGGGGAAAAAATATGTTTTGTGAGGTTAGATCTGGACCTTTGATTTTTGAGGGAATTGAAGGAGAGCCACTTGATAGCTTTCTTTGTGTTTTATTATATAGATTAAAATAAAAAAAATATTAAGCCGTGCATTGTCTAAGATGTCTCAGGTTCGACGGAAGGCTACGTCGAATTTTTTATTTTTAAAAAAATATATTTATTAAGACCATGCATCGGCCGTGTAAATTACTAGTATTATAGTAATAGTAATATATGTTTTACTGCAATATATGAGGTGCCCTAGCTATATCACAGTGGCGAATCCAACTGATATCGTGAAAGTTAAAAAATACTTCAGGCTGAAGAAAAGCTTCCAGCTGGTAGTGTATCAAGACGTTGTAAATTAGAAGCAGTACCCTGTCTTGTGTTTGACGACTTGTTCAATAAAATGGTTCTGCATGAAACTGGAAGAAACTTGAATGATTGATCAATTTCTTCAGTTTCCGAATTCAGTTTATGAAAGTGTTAATGTTATTTATTTACTTGTTATTGCTCCAGAACTTGAAAATCATGATTTAGGATTCAGAGATTTACAATATGCATGAGCATACTGATGATTCGGACACAGCATGTACTCTTGAAATTGTATGCAGATCATTTATTTTTCGAAGAAATTTTCTGGGAATTCTGTTTGCTGTCGAACATTAACTGGGAAAAGGATATGACAAGTCTTGTTGATAATTTTTTTGTATTTTTCTTTTTTAATTGTAATAATTCGATGAAGATGTTGGATTATGCTTATTATTATACTTTCAGGTGGAACATATGGCCACTTAATCTCAGATGTTGGTTTATGTCTTTCTTCGCCGTCAGTAGTGATATTGTTGTTTGCACTGAATTTACCATAACTCAGTAAGATATATATCATTCATAAGTACTGATACTGTTGTATGTAATTTTTATATTAAGTGGTATATAATCAGTTTATTCTAAGATTTAAACTACTCAATTAACTCTAAAATCGAGCTCTACGTATACCAAGTACTGAAGTACCCAACCATTCATGATGGTTTTGGCGGGATTTGGATTGGGATATAAATGAATGAATGGAACCATATACCTGTGTCAAGTGCAAAGTACAGTAACTGCTAAAATAGACAACGATCTTCAAACATACTCATGTCGTGGACAGTAAGAGTGAGTCTCCATATACTCTACAAACATATTCAAGTTTTGTACAGTAAGAGTGAGTTTCCATGTATGTACACTTCAACTATATATTCAGGTAATGTCAGGTTTTGTAGTGCAGGTAAGCAAATGTAAATTGAAAAAGAAGAAAAAAAGAAGAAGGAATTGATATGATATTCACAATACATCACAATGTTTTCGTATATGATGGAGCAAAGAAAAACGAATAGAATTTGTTCTGGCTATCTAGATGACAGAATGCACAACTACAACAGCACTTGTAATTTGTGATACTGAACACCAAGCATGGTTTCTTCATTCAGTACTAAGTCCGAGCATCACTAACTCACACATCAATGTCCATCACCACCACTACCGCTGCTTCCTTCATCCGCACTCTTCAGCGAGATGCTGCCACTCTCAGCTGCTGCATTATCAGCATCAGCATCAGAAGTCTTAGCTTCCTCCAAAGATGCACCAACAGTGCTTTCTTTGTAGGGGTTCTTCACTGAGATGCTGCCACTCCCAGATGCTGCATTGTTGCCATTGTTATCAGCATCATTAGTGTCAGTGTCAGAACTGGAAGGCGACAAATTCTTCAAATTTGCTGCAGCTAATACAACACTGGTATCAAAATCACTAGTATCTGTATCAGAAGTTGAAAGTGACATCAAATCGGCTGCAGCTTCTGCGTCCTTGGTATCAGTAGTATGGAAGTTGAATGACAACAAATTCATTAAACTAGCTACAATCTCGAGATTGAGATCTTGTGAGGTGGTGGTGCCTTCAGATTCAGTGCCACTACTTCCAGCTTTAAAAGCAGAAAAAGACAAATCAAAATCCTTCAAGCACCCAGCTTCGGCAACCTTCATATCAAGATCCTCAAAAGCCTCCTCTATCTTTGGAATGGACAAGTCAGAATAATTGTGGTTCAGTGAAGCTTGACCCTTTAGAGGACGAGGAGGAGCCTCTGAATCAGGGATTGAGTCTGATATCTCCTTTGCAGCATCTGGTTCGTACCACTGCCCATAAGAATTAAACCGTGCCGGGCATTCCTTCTGAAAGTTGCCTCGAACCACGAAGATGGTCCCACATGAGCTTTTCAAAATGTCCAGGTAAGCGGCCAGGTAGAACTTGGAGCTGAGCGGGATAGGAACAGCATATAAGCTGTTGAAAGCATACCAATCTCGGTTGACTCTGCGAACACAGAACCAATGGTTGATTTGGTGGCAAATAAAAGCAGTCTCCAGCCCAGGTTCAAGCCTCGCTTGCTCAGCAGCAGGGGAATCAATGGGGATGACTTGCAGTCTCCACAACCCCAACATATTCTCTATAACCTGCAAAAGATCAACCAAAAGTATACTCAGTGAAGATCCACTTCACATCAAAAGGTAACATGAAAAAGGAAAAATATTACAAACATTAATAAATTCAATACAATATTGATATATGTTCATGCATATGATCTGCAAAACTGCACACCACAATTATAATTTAAGAATTAAGCAAATCATGCATTCTATTGCTTCTCCTAAAGGTAAAAGCATGCCATCTTCAACTTCACACTAAAAAGTTACTCGAAAAGGAAAACAATCAGACATTATACCTTTTAATTTGAAGACCTTTTGAACTGCATAAAATGGTCGCTTGCAACTCTTTTTCCGCAAAAAAAAAAAAAAAAAACACAGACAGTATACGGAATACATACACACTATAATATATGTCTCCATGGATACGTGCGCAGCACTATTACTATTAAAGAAATAACTAAATCATTCATTTTACAGCTTCTAGCATCCATACATTTTATTGCTTCTAACATGCCTTGTTCAAGAATGATTTCCCGATTTTTTCCTATAACCAATACTGGAACATCATCAAGAATGATTTGATAGACATTTTTCAAGAACTTTTTCTTGGGGTGGCAAAGGTGGAGAGACTAAATTATGCAAACGTGATTCTAATCCCTAAAAAGGCGGAAATTCTCACGGTGTCCGACCTCAGACCCATTAGTCTGTTGAACGGGTCGTTTAAGATTATCACCAAAGTGCTAGCTAGTAGGTTGGCTCCTCATCTGAGGGATATCATTGATGAGACGCATAGTGGATTTATTAAAGGGCGGGATATCATGGATAGTATCGCGTCAGCGCACGAAATGGTGTTTAGAGGAAACAATGATAAAGTAGATGGTTTTCTAATAAAATTAAACTTCGAAAAGGCTTACGACTCGGAGGAATGGGACTGTGTGGATGAGGCGCTTGAATTAAAAGGATTTGGGCTAAAATTAAGGACATGGATGAAGATGTGTGTTATAAATGGCAAATCGTTTATTCATATCAATGGAGAAGCTGGGAGAGAAATTAAATGCAGAAGAGGTCTAAGGCAGGGAGATCCTTTATCTCCGTTGATTTTCACTATCATTGCCGATGGACTGGCAGAATTGACTAAGAGAGGGAAGGAAGCAGAGCTGATCAAAGGAGTTGTGGTGAAAGGAATCCCGATGGCAATGTCTATTTTGCAGTAAGCTGACGATACACTAATGTTTGGTGTGGCAAAATTGGAGGAAATAGTGGCACTCAGAATACTATAGAATACTTTTTTTTTTTTTTGATTAAAAGATGACCGTAGTCATCGCTTCATTAAAAAGGTCTTAACGAAACAGGAAGATAAACACTACATCAGACCCTAAGGCCTCCAAAAACCAAAAGCATCTACCGAGACAGGAAGTAAATACTACATCGAACTCGAAGGTCAGAGATATCCAAAAGCACTATAGAATACTATTGCGATGTTTTGAATACTGGTCAGGATTAAAAGTTAATCTCAACAAGAGTTGTGTTTTGCCACTGGGAGGAGATCACCCGAACTCATTGGAGATGATAGCAACAGGGACGGCCCGTGCCAAGGGACAATTCCCATTTACATATTTGGGGACCCCGATTTGACCGGGGAAGTTGCTGAAGGAAGATTGGGTTGTTTTGATTGAAAAAAATGAGAAAAAACTAACAGGGTGGAAAGGGAAGTCACTATCGTCAGGAGGGAGAATCATACTGATTAACTCGATTCTGAGTAGCCTACCTACATCTGATGTCTATCTATAAGATTCCAGCTGGGTGCTTCATCGAATTGATAAAGCTAGGAGACGATTTCTATGGAAAGGCTTGATAGAGGAAAGGAAGGGATTTCATCTAGTTAAGTGGGGAAGGGTATGTAAAAAGGAGTTTGGAGGGTTGGGAATACTGAACCTACGTGATATGAATAAAGCTCTCTTATCAAAATGGTGGTGGAAAGGATTCATCGTCGAAAGACTTGGTGGTGCAATTCGTTTAGGTTGTATCGGTATCGAAAAAAAATTAGATTTGGGGGAAAAAGCAAACACGAAAAAGCGTCATGTATATGGATAGGGATTGCAAAGGCGGGAGAGATGTTTCATGCTAATACACGATGAAGAGTGGGAAACGGAAAAGAGACTAGATTTTGGAAGGATAAATGGTGCGGGAACAACACGTTGCAGTCATTGTTCCCGATATTGGCTGAGAAGGCAGGTAATATGGATGCTCTGGTGGCAGACGGGTGTAAACAGGAAATCCGCAGATTGGAGAGTGAGGGAATGATGTCAATAGAGTTTCAAAGACAACTTCGGAGCCTTCAAGGATTGTTGTCGGAATTTTGGGACCCTGGCAGGACGGGAGAGAACATTAGAGAATGGACATTAGGCGCTAGTACTACATTCTCAGTGAGGTCGATGTACGAATTCATAAATGATGGGGGGAGGGGGGGGATAGAAGCTCGAGAGCAGATATTATCTGGAGGTCGAGATGTCCGAAGAAGGTCAGGGTGTTCCTTTGGCTGGTGCTAAATAACATTATTCTCTCCAAAGCGAACATTAGGAAACGCAATATTCCAATCGATGTTACGCGCTTGCAGTGCAACGCTGAGGAAGAGGATGTTAACCATATCTTCTTTGTTTGTCCTAAGGCGAGACTAACTTAGGAAACGGTGGGTTTGAGATTTGGTAAGGTAGAAATTCCCAGTAGTATTTACGACATTCGGGGTAGTTGGAGGCTAAAGCAGATTAGAAAGGAAAAACTTATCATGTGGGATATTATTGTTGCGGCTATTTTATGGAGTGTGTGGCTAGATAGAAATGATTCTTGCTTTCGTAACATAAACTGTTTGTTTCGTTGGTTGATGCATAAAATTTGGTCTCTAAGTAATGCTTGGGTAGGTACTACAAGGGCTAGGAAGAAGCTGTGCATGGACAATGAGTAGTGCACCCGCAGAGGTGTACTGGTAACCCTCACCGCGACGACTTGGATACGGTTGTGTGGAGGGACATGGGGTTTTTGTACCTATACAGGTGTTTGGGGCTTCAGACACTTGTAGATGTAGTACTGTTATTTATGAGTATTGGAATTGTGTAGGTGTTGTGTTGTAATGAGGACTTCTATGTTTCGTTAACAGTTCATTAATGAGACATGTGACATTAGTCACTTTTGCATTAAAAAAAACAGTATATATATATATATATATATTGGGGGGGGGGATTAACTATTATTGTAAACACACGCACACAATATAATATAATATAGATATGTGTCCATGCATATGTGCACATCACCATTCTAATTTAAGAAACAACCTAATCATGCATTTTATTGCTTATATAAAATAAAATAAAAGGCATGCTCTCTTCAACTACCATACAGAATTAATCTCGCATTAATGAAGCGATGACTGGGTCATCTTTTTATCAAAAAACTACCATACAGAATGACTTGATTAATCTCAATATTTTTGGGTGAAACTATTATTATAAACTTTGTATAGTTTAATATAAACCAGTAAGTTGATATTATATTCCAGTTTCCACTAACATATAAACAACAGCAAAAACATATTTCCTTTGTGATGAGTACAAAATACTGAAGATGTTTCCACAAATATTACTGAAAAAATGTACAACTTTTTTAGCTATATAACTAAAATTAAGCATACATTGAAGAAGTGTTAAGAAAATATTAAATTGATGATATAGGTGCACCAAATATCCAAGAACGGCTAACTGGTAGACTTTGATGTGTACTTGTGTATCAAAGATATCCTAAACAGATGTTTCTTCAAATGTAATCAATTCAGAGTTCAGCGCACACAGATAACTGTGGTGTTAAATAAGAAGATCTTAACTTATCAACTTTAATGATAAATGATAAATAATTGAGAATTGATGCAAGATAAATGATAAATAATTGAGAATTGATGCTTCATACAACATATACAAATGATAAATAATTGAGAATTGAACAGTAAAAAAATGATAAGATTAAAAGCACAAAAAGTTATAGTAAAGTATGCAAAAAAGCACTAGACGCAAACTCTTGAAAATTAATAAAATGGGAAAGTTAATCTGGTACAAGCAGCCTAAGGGAAATCCAATACCTCACACGAAAAGTAATCTTCGATTCAAGGAAAAATGGCTTCGCCTATAGGTAAGCAATAGTTGTGGACTCTCAGGTACTTTCTTTTTTGGGAGAAAACACAGTTAGGTAGATATGAGGAACTGAAATTAGAGAAATCACTACAAGAGTAGAGACCATAGTGCCTAAGTTGAAAACTAACTTAAATAGACCAAGAATCTGGCACTGCCATGTAGAGGGTCAACATGAGGTTGATGGCTAATAGTAAAACATCAATGAACTGAAACTTCTAAGATCATTTATAAATAATTTCCATAGCCTATCCATCTTATGGGGAAAAGGCTTGAAAATTGAAGATTGTTTAGAACACAAAAACCATCAACGGAAGAAAAACTACAGTTATATTCTCTTTGTATTTGTTGTTGCATACAATTCCAATACTATACACAATTAATTCAAATTAAATAGAAAGGAGTTTCTCTCTCTAGAATTGGAGTTTCTCTCACTCTCTAGAAATTCTAGAGAGAGAAACTCTCCCAAAAGTAAACAAAAAAACCTAGATCTACTCTTGTGGGGGCGGTGGCTAGGGTTCGTCCCCCCCCCCCCCCCTCGCGTCCCGTCTGCCGTTTGCTCCCCTCATCTCTCTTCTCCGCTTCTTTCCCCGCATCCGCCAGGTGCCGACGCCAGCGCCATCCGCCCCTCTGCTCTTCCCCCCTAAGTCCCTGGGTTCCGATGCTGGCGGGACGAGATCGACGACATCGGGTTCTGGTGGGATCGACGAAATCGACGACATGGGGTGACGAGATCGCCGACATCGATGCTGGTGGGTCTCGCTGACGAGATCGACGACATCAACGACATGGGTACGTGCTTAATGGTTGGTGTAGGATGTTCAATTGAACATGGCATAGCTTTGGCTCTCACTGATACATCAAACAAGATAAAGAAGGGAACAAAAGGTGATGCTTCAGTGTTGGGACCCCCACATTAATGGCTTCTATTCCTGCTATCCTTAATCGTGTCCGTGATGGTGTGAGGAAAAAGGTTTGCCTCAAACATCCGATTTCTGCTGGTGGGTTTCGTTGAGGAAGACGAGATCGACGACATGGGGTACCAGACGTCGGACAACATCGACTTGGGTCATGGAGTCGGTAGCAGGGGCCCTTGTCGGACTGTGGTGGAGTCGCGATCTTATCGGATGTGTCCCTCATTATTCCGTCATTGGTGTTTACGGTTCCTTGAATGCGCAGTTTCAATCTGCGGCTTCGATTGCAGGTATGGTTTACTTGACTTGGTGCGGGAGAGTGTTAGGTGAGGCAATTGGAATGGAGGAAGTTGTGTTTGAGCTGGGGTCTGTGTTGGGAGATGTGGGGAAGGGAAGAGAGGAGATTGGGTTGTGTGTGTGAGAGAGAGTAGCGGAGGAGTCCCTAATATCCAAATTTTCTCCCTAAATATCCAAATTACAACAAACTTACAAAGTTACAATTAGCAAGAAAATATATCCTAGTTGGTGGGACAACGGTAGTCCGACAATTTTATTGTTTGTGCTATACTTTGTCCTATTCAGGTCAAAGTGAGGGGTGCCTACGGTCTCTCTCATATCAGGGGGCTTAGAGGGGAAGGTAGCGTTTGTTCAGCAGTCAGGGGACTGGACAACCTACGTTGCGAGGGGCTAGTGAGAGTCAACGAGGGCCAAGCGAGGGAATGAGAACCAGGACTCAATCTGTACAGGGAGTTGTCAGATTGGTGGAGTGCCTGCGGTCTCTCATATGGTGCTTGAAGTTGACGCGTGAGTCATTAATGGTAGCGACAGAGGTGTCCGTGCGAGCAGTCAGGGAAGAGAACATCCTTCATTGCAAGGTGCCAGTGATAGTCTACGAGGGTCAAGCGAGGGGATGAGAACCAGGACTCAATCTATACAGGGAGTTGTCAGATTGGTGGAGTGTCTGCGGTCTCTTATATGGTGCTTGAAGTTGACGTATGAATTACTGATGGGGGCGATGGAGGTGTCCGTGCGAGCGAAAGGACGGATAAACGGTGTACAAGCAAGAGACTAAGAGAGAATGAGCTCAAATTGACACGAGAAATTGACTTGGACGAGGTCACCCGATAAGTAGAATTAGATTCGTTGTATTTTTATTTGTTGGTTGGGGTGTATGAATTCCAGAACCCAGCCTGTTGGAATCTGAACTTCATAAGCCTTATTTTTGGTTATATGTTTTGTTAAATTTTTTGATGAAACACGGGGGGGGGGGGGGGGTGGGGGGGGCAAGGCCAACCTTTTATGATCAAAAAAATACTATACACAATTGAAATGTTTTAATTAACCTCAGTTGGAAATATATTTATAAGGTCACATCAATTGTAATAGTATGGTGTAGAGTGGAGTTGTATGCGTGGCTACTTTATGTTTCGTTAATTTTTCATTAATGGATCCGGTGACCTCGGTCACTTTTATCTAAAAAAAAAAGGTCACATCTATTGAATACATCCAACCTTATCTCGTTTTACTAAAATAATATGCTAGCAGCTATATTTGCAGGTGTCCAAATTGCAATATACAATATGCTAACTCTGGATATTTCTCATTGCACTCAATACCTGCAACCTGGGAAGCTGGGAAGCACTGGTACACTCACAAGGCCAACATACCTATGTGTCAGGTGCATATCGGGTAACAAAATTCCTTGGGATCTCTTTGGTGTGTACCCAAGGAGTACCCCAATTTTTAATATATTATCTCAATTTCTTGACACAATTATGTTCTAGCTTGACGTTCAGGGCCATGGTGTAATTTCATAAACTTGTTGTTTACAGATTTGCTACACAATACAAGTATACCCCAAATTTTGAATTTAGATTCTCATGTTTCTGTCACCAAGAAGTGCTTATTATTATAGTTTTTCTTTATCATTTTAAAAAAAATTGGTTTTCAGCAATAATTATACATTTTCATTTATAGCTAGATATAATATAAAATACCCTACGTTTTGTATAATCACGTAATTTTTGTGTCGTATTGTGTCGTACCCGTATCCGTGTTTCATAGCCTGCTACATTTCCTTGTTATAAATATTAGATATCTTCAAACAGTTGGTCATGTGATCGCTTATGTGCCATTGTGCATACTGGAACTTTGACATTTCTTCACAATATAACGTCCATAGGCGTGCACAAGCATGCATATTACACTATTACTGCATACAACTATACAAGCTGTCCCTCAACTAATCTCCAATGACTTAAAAAGACAATGTTTATCTTCAGCATTAGGAAATCATCAGGGCAACCCAGTCTAACATAAGAAATAGATTGACTGTTCCTTGGAATCATTTACCCTAAGGCAAACCTAAACCTTCATTGTGATGCCACCAGGCCCATCACTCCTGCAAAGAATAAGTTGACTACTCCTGCTAGCTTTCCCTCTTTACGCCACTACAATTTCTCAGGTCTAAGCACAATCGCTTGAGCACCATGAAGAGTCGGATACTCAAAGGTTATTTTACTGAGAAGGACCTCATGTTACAGTGTGCAGTGACTCTTGTAATAACTGCAAAATGTAAGGAGGGAGATGACTAGCTACAAAAGTCCGTTTCTCAATCACTGATATAAAATCATATTTGGTCTTTGCTAATTGGAAACCTTCCACAACTAAACCATGCAAAGAAATAAAGGTAACAGAGCACTTGAGAGAATGAAGGAACAATTAGTAAGCATGCAAGAACTAACTAAGCAACAAATATAAGTGAAAAGGAAAAATAATTTGAAAAGCGAAAAGTAAAGTGGAGACGATTATGAACGTATTGATGTTTCTTACTCATGATAGAAATCTTATAAATATCACTACAAGGTAGTCTTCTCTGCCTGGCCCATCTTAAAATTAGGATCTGTACATCCTTTCATACAAGGATTTCTTTGCAATACAAATAGGATAGTGGTTTACTGCTTCATTTGGAGCGGGGAAAGTTGGCCTTTTTTTTGTGAAATAAAAATTGGCCTTTAAGATAAAATTGTCAGATTTCGAAACCAACTACAAGTCACGAAAAAACAAAAAAGGATATTCAGGAAAGAAAAGAACATACCAAATATTCTTACATATATTCAATAAAGTTGAGGTCCATTAAATCAAACCTAAAAGAGATCATATGGGTCCAACAACTGCCTACAATGGACCATGTAAGCAGTGGTGAATTGCCAACGGTCATTCACTAGTGTGGTTGACCTTGTTTCCCTCCCAAGTATACACGTGCACGTGGAAAAAATTGAAGGGATAATGAAAGGGATAATGAAAAGGGCAAAAAGAAAATAATTTCCAAACTGATCCACTTTCGGAAATATTTACCAAACTGGTCCACTGCCGAAAATATTTACCAAAGTTAGTCCATAACACAACACGTGCGCTGCACGGGTTGGGTTAAGGACTAAGGGGTTCTCCCATTATAGTAGTAGAGATATGAAGTCATCCACATTCTGGCTAGTAGTTAATATGCAATAGATTTCTGCAGTTATGCTTTGTACCTTCACTAAGCACCTCCTTGATCCTCAGCTAGTTATCCTACAGAAAATTGAGACTCAAAATTCTGACATTCACAAGATTGAGGAACTTGAAAGACAGGAGGAAGTGGGTCAACTGGACGACAACCAGTATCAAAGATTAACGACATGCAGGCAAGATATTCAAGAAGCCTACATCAACGAGAAAATTATGTGGCGGCAGCGTTCCAGGGTTAAGTGGCTTAAAGAAAGGGATGCAAATACCAAATACTTCCACAAGGTAGCCAGTATGCGACGAAGAAAAAACTACATCCACTCATTGGATATCGATGGTATAGCGGTTTCAGACGAGAAATAGTTAGTGAACCATATTGATGTTAAGTTCAAGGAATTATTCGAGCAAAACAGAGATGGTCAAACCGAGTCCATTGAGAACATTTGGGAGGAATTGCAAGGAGATACACGAGAGAAAATTGAGGCTCTGCAAGATCCATTCACATTGGAGGAGGTGAAGGCAACGATGTGGGAAATGGGTCAGGACAAGGCTCCAGGGCCAGATGGGCTCCCTATCTTTTTTTACAGACAGTTTTGGGATACTGTCAAACTTGACATCATGGATATCATGAATGCGTTCTTTGAAGATAGTTTGAATCTGGAGAGACTAAACTACGCCCATGTTTGCCTTATTCCTAAAAAACAAGTGGCGAGGGAGGTGAATGATTTTAGGCCTATCGGTTTAATTAATTGCTCGGTCAAAATCATCACGAAGGTGCTCGCCAATAGACTAGGAAGGATCATCGGGGACATCATAAAAGACTATCACACTGGTTTTATTGCCGGGAGGGATATCTTTGAAGGGGTGGCATTAGTACAGGAAGTAATACAAGACACGAAGAGACGTAAGCAGGCGGGATTCATGCTTAAATTAGACTTCGAGAAGGCATACGACAAGGTCGATTGGAAATGTTTATTGGAGATTCTTCAGAGAAGAGGGTTCGGGAGTAGGTGGATTGATGCGGTTTATTTCTGGGAGACGTGTGGATGCACCAGGTGTGAGTTCGGACTCGATTTGTATTTGAAGGAGAATGCTGCTCGTCTGCCGATCTTCGGTTGACCTTCTGGAACCTACGATGAGCTCGGAATGATGTTGAAGTCTGGGCTCGGATCTGAGGGGTCGGATCCGAGGTCTTGTGTACCTGCAGACGGTCCTGAAACACCGGGGTTTATCCCGGTGGCGGACCCTCCGACGATCTAGTCAGTCTCTGTGAGAGAGTAGCAATAACTAGGTATATTTAAGTGGCAAAAGATTGATTACCTCAAAAGGTGGGTGCGGGTCTAGTATTTATAGAGAATCCCAATCGGGTTTGGTTCCCTTTGGGAGCCGGGTCTGGATCCGAAGGCCCGTGGGCCTGACGTGTCAGCAGGCCCAGGGGGTTTAGGGCAGACGTGGCAATACCAGGAGTGGTATAGGGCTGACGTGGCGAAACCCTTGGTGGTATTTGGAGCCGACGTGGCTGATCGTGGGTCTCCTGTTCTTCTGGGGGGATCGGAGGGCCTAGGCTGCGCCAGGTCATCCTTCTGCTTCGCCAGAGAGGGGGGACGGCCTGTGGCACTGTCACGGGTCGGACTCCGAGGACTACCGAGGCTCGTCGGCACGAGGAGGCCAGTACTGTGAGGGCAAACATGAGGTTCGGCGCCGACCCTGAAGTGGTTCGGGGCCGAGCTAGATAGCTATTTTTACCTTTTCGAGTGAGAATTGTATTGGGCCTTGGTTGGGCCTCAGGCCATTTTTACCCTATCACACAAGCCCCCCACTCCTGCGGGGGTGCGGGAGCAAGCCTTGGGGGAGTGTTCATGGTTGTGGAAAAAATGGGAGGACGACTCACAGGGCCTTCTTGGTGGGGTTGTCCTGAGGCTTTGACCGGACCCCGAGCTTGTCGAGGGTTTATGGGTAGGTGAAGGCGATGGCGAACCGTTGTATCTTCCGGAGAAGAGTACCCTGGTGCCTGACAGAACCTCGAGAGGACGAGGGTTTATGCGTCGACAAGGGTGATGGCGAGCCGTTGTTTCTTCCTGAGAAGAGTACCCTGGTGCCAGACCGAACCTCGAGACGAGGGGGAATTATGGGCTGGTAAGGGTGATGGCCAGCCGGTGGATCTTCCGAAGAAGAGTACCCGG
This sequence comes from Hemerocallis citrina, assembly GCA_017893485.1. Lineage (NCBI taxonomy): Eukaryota > Viridiplantae > Streptophyta > Magnoliopsida > Asparagales > Asphodelaceae > Hemerocallis > Hemerocallis citrina. Next base: position 840,424 of record CM030359.1, on the reverse strand, counting down.
GTGCCAGACCGGACCTCGTGCTGGCGAGGGATTATGGGCCGGTAAGGGTGAAGGCGAGCCGTTGTTTCTTCCTGAGAAGAGTACCCTGGTGCCAGACCGAACCTCGAGATGAGGGGGAATTATGGGCCGGTAAGGGTGATGGCCAGCCAGTGGATCTTCCGAAGAAGAGTACCCGGGTGCCAGACCGAACCTCGAGCTGGCGAGGGATTATGGGCCGGTAAGGGTGAAGGCGAGCCGTTGTTTCTTCCTGAGAAGAGTACCCTGGTGCCAGACCGAACCTCGAGATGAGGGGGAATTATGGGCTGGTAAGGGTGATGGCCAGCCGGTGGATCTTCCGAAGAAGAGTACCCGGGTGCCAGACCGGACCTCGAGCTGGCGAGGGATTACGGGTCGGTGAGGGTGAAGGCGAGCCGTTGTTTCTTCCTGAGAAGAGTACCCTGGTGCCAGACCGAACCCCGAGATGAGGGGGAATTATGGGCTGGTAAGGGTGATGGCCAGCCGGTGGATCCTCCGAAGAGGGGTGCCCTGGTGCCAGACCGGACCTCGAGCTGGCGAGGGGATTATGGGTCGGGCCGTTTGTGGGCGAACCGTTGTGCCTTGGGACTGTTTGAGTAGGGTAGTCTGTTGTTTTCGCGGAACATTTGGGGGCGCCCTGGGATCTGTGCAAGGTTCCCATTTTCTAGGTGCTTTAATGGCGCCGCCTAATAAATGTATGGCGCATGGTCTTCCGTCGTTTGGTTTTTCCCATGTCATAAAGGCCGGCCCCTGGGGGAGGCTATAAGTACCCCCCCCTCTTTTTCGTAGTGGTTCAGATCAAAGAAAGGGTGGTCTGTTTGGCCCTTAAAGGTGTCTGCTTCGGCGGACGCCTGTCTCTTGATAATTTTTACCCCCGGTTGTGTCGGAGAGGTAGTTTCTTTGTCGCCCGGATCTTCTCTTGGATCTGATGGCCCTGATGTGGCGGCCAGATCCAGGGGGGATCCGGGCGAGAGGGACAACGACCGAACTTCGAAGGGTGGGCAGTTTGCAACTGTGGAGGTTCTATCCTTCCGAGAGAGATGAAGGGCGTTCCGGGCCGGTTGTTTGCAACTGTGAAGGTTCCGTTGCTGGAGTAGGCTGGACCTTTGCAGTTGCATCAACTGGCTCGGAAGGGTGCACTTCTTTCGACCTCTGGGTGTTGATCTGCTTTCGACCGGGGTGCTTGCCGAGGGGGAAGTCTTGGAGCTTTGAGCCCCGGGTAGATGAGTCGTTCTCCGATTGGAGGCTGACTACTCTGCGTCCCAATAGGGCTCCAGGTTAAGGCGGTTTCTGTCTCACCCGGGAACAGTTCGGGTCTTCGGCCGACGACGCTGTAAGCCCCGAGCTGCTCACGGGTGAAAGGGGAACCGACCCAGTCTCGGAGCCCGGGGCGTCTGTCTGAGGACGGCGCCTTAAATCTTAAAAATAAAAATGTTCCCTCCTCCGAATACTTCTTCCGTGCTGACCTCCTTGTCTGGCTGCCATCCTGTCAATGGATGATGTCAGCATCGCACGTTTTGAGGATGTGGCGCGAATTCCTAGGCGGCAGTTGCATGTCAAATAGGTGAACAGTACTCGCGGGAATCGAGGAGTCGCTTCTATCTCCTATAAATATCCCCCCCTTTCCCCTACCAGTCCACTCCTTTCTTGCTGCTTTTTTTTTCAAAAATTTCTCAACACCTCAGCGCTCATCTTCGCTGCTTGCCGTACTAGGCTCGCCACTCCAAAGTGACCTCAGGTGAGTTGGTAAGTCTGCTTAGTTTAGGCATAGATGGATAGGGCTCAGTCTGGTTCGTCAGCGTCGACGTCTAGGGGGGAAGTGAAGCTCATCTCTGAATCGACGTCCTGGGAGGAGCCCGTACTCGAGGAGTCAGTGTACGTTGATGAGTCTTCTGATACGGTCTCGTGGGAGGAACCCGTAGGTGAGGAGGAGGTGTATGGTGCGAGGTGGTTGCGCTCTCGTCGTTCCTTCGTGGTGGAGAGCAGCGAGTCGGGGGAAGCGAGCGATGGTTCGGGCGACGACCGTGTTCTGGAGTTGGCTTCCGAGGGAGAGGGAGGCAAGGGCGGCATTGTAAGGAGATCCACAGTTCAGGGTGCGGGTCCGAGTTCCAAGTTGACTGGTCGGGGGCCCTTATCCACTCCCTCGCCGGAGCGAACCAAGAAGAGGAAGAAGGCTCCGAGGAGGGTAGGATCGAGGACTGGTGGTTCGAGCCAGGGGTCTGTCTACCGCAGCTTGTGGACAGGTTCGCCCGAGCGGCCGAAGCATTTCCGTCAATATCCTGATGACCTATCCGACAAGGAGCTCTTTGGCGTGCAGGCCTCTTCGCCGAGTCGGACGAGGGTGTTGATGGACGCGATTCTGACCGTCTTGGATGGTGGGGACTTGGAGGTTTTGCAGCTGGCGTATCACATCGGTCCTAGTTACGAATTGATGCTGCCGGGCTCTACTCTTCGCCCAACTGATCCCCTATCTGTTTGGTATTGTGTCTTCCCCGTGGATGCGTTTATTTCTGGACTGAGGCTGCCGGTCCATCCGTTTGTTCGGGAAGTGTTGAACTGGGCCTCCTTGGCGCCGATGCAGTATGGGCCGAACTCTTGGAAGCAGATAATCAGTTTTGTACTGATGTGCGAGGAACAACGGGTACCCCTGCGCTTGAACGTGTTCCGAGCGACGCTGATGATTAGTTCGGCGGCCGAGGGGGTTTACTATATCTCCCCCCGGAGCAGGAGGAAGGTTGTTCATAACCACCCGGACTCCATCAAGGATTGGAAGAGAAAGTATCTGGTGATCCGGAGTGAAGAGCCCTGGGACATTCCGACTCGATGGAACTACTCCAAGCCGAGCTATCCTGCGCCGGGGCCGGGGGATCTGACGGCCGAGGAGTGGGGGTTTGTTGAGCGCCTCCGTTTGTCCCCTAGTATCAATTGGACAAAGGTGACGGAAGTTCACCTGGCGAGTGTTGGGCTGAGCCCAGCCGTTCTGCGTATGTAGTTGTTTCTTTTCTTTCGATCCTTTCGTACTTCCTTGCTCATTGCTCTTAATGGTTTTTTTTTCTGTAGATATGGATGAGGCGTCGATCAAAGCAAGCAGGCTTGCCATGAAGAAGGAGAATGCCGAGAAGAAGAAGGAGGAGGCGGCGAAGAGGCCGAGGGAGCCGCCCCTTGTTATTTCGGGAGCACCGCTCGAGTCGAGGGTTAAGAGGACTCGCTCGGAGACGAGCAAGGGGGCTGCCCCTTCGAGGGGTCAGGGCCTGGCGAGGGCATCCGAACCTGACAAGGGAAAAGGTCCCTTGGTAGAGGTTGAGGAGGAGGACCCGGTGGTGGAGATGTGGCGGCAACGGTGGGCGCCGGACTGGTCGGTTCGGATGGACGACTGTCTAACCGAGGAAGCCCAGGCCGTAGAGGTGGCGGAGAAGCTGGCGACGCCTCGCGATCGCCAGATGATGGAGAGCGAGCCCGTGGAGGTGGCATTTGCGCGCCTGGCGCAGGCTACCGTGTCGGTAAGCTGGTCGACCTCCTCTTTTCTGTTTAGTCTTGCTTCAGGAGTTTCCTTCTTATCCGTGTCTTTCGGTCGCAGACTTGTATGCAGGGAGCTAATGTGAAGAACCTCTACGAAGCGTCCTTGTCACAAGAACGTGCTCGGGCGGACAAGAGTGAGCGAGAGATGAAGGAGATGCGGATCGAGCTCGAGGGTTCGCAGCAGAGGGAGCGGCAGATGAAGCTGGAGCTCGAGGCCAAGGACACCGAGTGGGGGAAGAGGGTGGCCTCTTTGAAGGGGAAGTTCGCCACGGAGAAGGGGGAGTTGACAGCTGCGTTCGCCAAGGAGAGGAAAGAGCTGACGGATGCGGGTCAGCGGATGGTGATAGCCGCCCAGGATGAGTGCTACGCGAAGGCCCTCAGTCATGTGAGGCATTTCTATCCGACCATCGACCTGTCGAACTTTGAGTACGACATGGAGATTGATGGGGCCCCGAAGGCTCCTGCCGAAGAGGGGCCCGTTGACAACCTGGCCGTCTAACCTTCTGCGAACCCGACCGATGATGAGGTGGGAAATCAAGTTGTATAGTTTCGTCTTTCTTTCTCCTTCCCTTTCGATTGTATTTGCCTCCCGCGGACTGGCCACCGCCTTTTTGTAAGAAGCATCACCATTTTCCTATATATATACATACATATAAAAAATAACGATGACTTGTCAAGTGCTTTGACGCCGGTCATTTCCGGACCTTCTTGCTTATGTGCTACGAGTTGGCTCTCTTTGTAAGTTGTGGCTTTCCTTCCCTAGGTGGGCCCCCGTCGTCCCGACGTGGCGTGGCCTGGGAGCGAGATGGAGGCATTGGGGGCCACTTTGGCTTGGTATCGTGAGAGGGCCCGCACCGCCGAGGCGGCCTTTAGCTATTACAGGAACATGTCCGAAGCCCTTGGTGAAGAGGCAAGCCATCCGAGGAGGGTGATGGTGGAACGGGAGCTCGGGGGTGTCGAGTTCCTCGGGGCAGAGGCCCTCCTCTGAGAAGCGACTTCGCGACGTGCTCGTGGAGAAGGAGGTGGAGATACACCTCTACCGGTCGATGCTGGGTGCCTCGAAACCTTCCACGGGTGGTCAGCGATCAGGGGGGGTGTACCTATTGTGGTGTTGCTAACGAAACGTATGCGGCCCACCGATGCCCCGAGTTCCGTGGTCGGCATATCAATCGTGGCCGATCCAAAGGAACCTTACGCCATGGAGAGAGTTCCCAGTTGTTCGTCGGACCGGAGGGGCCTTGAGAGGGCGGCCTCCCATCGTTCGAGATGAGGGGAGTATTTCTGTAGCGGTTTCTGCTTGTTTCCTTTTAGCCTAATAAAGGAACATGAATAAGGAATTCATTTCACTCTTTGCTCCGGTTGATAGCATACGAAATGATGAAGGGGATGCGGCTCGGCCTTATCGTTTCGTGAGGAATCGGAGTGGGATGAGGTGAAGTCTTGGGTGTCGATCCCCTAACCTGGTGTTAGGTCGGATCTGCCGAGGCGTTTGGAGCATGATACAACGAGATTTCCTTAGTATAAGATAGGAGGGGCCGCTAAAACGGCTCTTTACAAAGGAAAGCTTTACAACAGGTTCACTTCTAGCTAAGTTAAAGTCTATGCTTGTTCTTCGCAGGGATTCACCGGGCGCTTGGCGTCAAGGGGGAACTTCTTCGGCTCGGCGGCAGGTCCGGGGGTTGGGCCGTCCTTCTCTGGTTTGAATCTGACGGCGTCGAGGGGGAACATTCCTCCCCCGACGGTGGTTATGTAGCATGATCGCGCTGCTTCTTGGCTGCCTCGGACGACGCCGACCCCTTGTGGGGTCGGAAATTTGAGCTTCAGATGGTAGGCCGAAGGCATTGCTTGGAGGGAGCATAACCCGGATCGGCCGAGTATGGCGTTGTAAGCCGCCTTGGCGTTGACCGCCATGAAGTCCATAGACTCGGTCCTCTTGACGGGAGCCACTCCTGCGGTGACGTCGAGGGTGACAATCCCTTCTATCACGATAGGGACGCCGGAGAACCCATGCAAGGTGTATCCGGCCGGCTTGAGCTTGTCTCTAGGTAACTTCATATTCTCGAAGGCTTCGAGGAAAAGGATGTTCACCGAGCTGCCGTTGTCGACGAGGATTCGGCGAACTTCACAATTAGCCATGTGGAGGCTAATGATGAGGGCATCGATGTGGGGGAGGCGAACGCCTTCGAGGTCCTCCCCTGAGAATGAGACTGGCGTGGGTTGCAGCTGGGGAGAGGGGTTGTCTTGGACAGCATTCACCTTTCTGACGAAGGCTCTTCGGGTCGGTTCCCCTCCCATAGGCCCTCCATGGACACAATGCAAGATAAATGGTGTGTCTGCGGCTCCTTCGGACTCGGAATCCCGACCCTGGACGCGGTTTGGGGTAGGGTTCGGGGGAGAGTGTCTCCGGTTCCTAGTATCTCGTCGATCCCGCGGGACTTCTTGGGTGAATTCTCGGAGGTATCCCCGGGAGATGAGTCCCTCAATCTCGTCTTTCAGGGCCCGGCATTGGTCTGTGTCGTGTCCATGGTCTCGGTGGAAGCGGCAGTAGAAGCGCTGATCTCGGTTCTTGCCGCCGTTAGGTCGGGGAGGTAATCGAACAATGCCTTTATCTTCGATTTCTAAGAGGATGGCGGATATGTTATGCGTCAAGGGAGTGTACCTCTCGAAACGGGGGATCGGCGGGATCTTTTTTACGGCCCCTGCGTCCCTCGGGGCTCTCTTTGAAGGTTCGACTTCTTCGGCCTTCCGTTTTCCCTTCGAGCCGGCCTCCCTGGCCTCTTCGGGGCTAAGGGCCTCTTCGGCTCTAATGTATTTCTCGACCCTGTTGAGGAGGTCGGGAAAGTCGATGGGGGGTCTCTTCGCCAGAGAAGCTTTCAGCTATCCGTGACGGACGTTGTGCCGAAAGGCCGCAGAGGCGACGCCTGGATCAAGGGAGGAGACCGCCCTTGCTTCCGTGGTAAACCTTCGGACGAACACTCTGAGGGACTCTCCGTCTAACTGTCTGAGCCCAAGTAAAGAGGTGCTGGTCCTTTCCGCTTTCCGACTGGTGACGAAGTGAGCAAGAAAATTGCCTTCCAGTTGGTCAAAGGAGTAAATGGAGCCGGGGGTGAGTTTTGAGTACCATTCACGAGCCGGACCTCGGAGTGTGGCGGGGAAGGCTCGGCATAGTAGGAGATCCGAGGCGCTGTGAATCATCATGAGGGTTTTGAAACCCTCCATGTGATCAGCGGGATCTCCCTCGCCGTCGTAGGTCTCGAATTGAGGTGGTCGGAAATTCCTGGGTATTTCTGCTTGGAGAATGGGGGCGGAGAAGGGAGGACGGACAGGTCTGTACCCCTGAGCCGCTCGTTGGCCGCCGTCCCCTATGTGATCGAGGCGATCCTCCATTTCTTGTAGGCGCCTCAGGAGTACGCCGTCGTCCTCTTGCTGGATTGATGATGGGCGGGACGCGCTGGCTTCGGCGTCCGACCCTGTTTGGGAATGGAGGGTTTCTTCTCTGGGGGCCCGTCGGAGAGCTCCCAGAATTTCTCTTCGGAAGTCTTGGAACTCCTTGTGAGTGACGGGGGCTCCCTCGACCCGGCTTGGTCGGTCCGAGGGTTGTCTTCCGACTCGGCTGAGTGCGGGTCTTCGTCCCTCGGGGGGCGGTCTTGGACGGTTCGGGGCCGGGTTGGAAGCGGCCCTTCCCCTGTTACGGGTAATCTTGCGGTTGAGGATTATCCCCCGGAGGTCGGGCTGGACTGGCTGGGTGACGCTCCTTTGGGACTCTTGAGGGGGAGCCCTATGTTTTGAAGTGCGTGGCCCGGCGTTAGCACTTGGTGGGGGCGAGTCCCGTCGGTTGACGGAGGAAGCAGCCCCCTTGCCTTTGGAGGCCATGAGGATTCGGTTGTCGAGGCCCCTCGAGGGTCTGGCTCGGATCGGCTTCTGAAGCATTTTCCACAGACGGCGCCAACCTGATGCGGTTTATTTCTGGGAGACGTGTGGATGCACCAGGTGTGAGTTCGGACTCGATTTGTATTTGAAGGAGAATGCTGCTCGTCTGCCGATCTTCGGTTGACCTTCTGGAACCTACGATGAGCTCGGAATGATGTTGAAGTCTGGGCTCGGATCTGAGGGGTCGGATCCGAGGTCTTGTGTACCTGCAGACGGTCCTGAAACACCGGGGTTTATCCCGGTGGCGGACCCTCCGACGATCTAGTCAGTCTCTGTGAGAGAGTAGCAATAACTAGGTATATTTAAGTGGCAAAAGATTGATTACCTCAAAAGGTGGGTGCGGGTCTAGTATTTATAGAGAATCCCAACCGGGTTTGGTTCCCTTTGGGGGCCGGGTCTGGATCCGAAGGCCCGTGGGCCTGACGTGTCAGCAGGCCCAGGGGGTTTAGGGCAGACGTGGCAATACCAGGAGTGGTATAGGGCTGACGTGGCGAAACCCTTGGTGGTATTTGGAGCCGACGTGGCTGATCGTGGGTCTCCTGTTCTTCTGGGGGGATCGGAGGGCCTAGGCTGCGCCAGGTCATCCTTCTGCTTCGCCAGAGAGGGGGGACGGCCTGTGGCACTGTCACGGGTCGGACTCCGAGGACTACCGAGGCTCGTCGGCACGAGGAGGCCAGTACTGTGAGGGCAAACATGAGGTTCGGCGCCGACCCTGAAGTGGTTCGGGGCCGAGCTAGATAGCTATTTTTACCTTTTCGAGTGAGAATTGTATTGGGCCTTGGTTGGGCCTCAGGCCATTTTTACCCTATCACATGGATCGGATGGATAAATACCTGGCTAACAACGTCCAAGGTAAACGTGCTAGTAAATGGGAAGCCGGAAAAGAAAATCAGATGTAGGCGAGGACTTAGACAGGGAGACCCACTATCACCAATGTTGTTTACTCTGGTGGGGGATGAGCTTCATAGAATGCTACATGCCTACAGAGTACATGGTCTGATTAATGGTCTTGATATGAGGAGGAAGATCTCTGCGATTTTGAACGTCCAGTATGCGGATGATACTTTGATTTTCGGGGAGTGCGACATTGCGCAGGCTACTATGTTGAAGTGGGGTTTATATTTATTTGAAGAGTGGTCAGGACTTAAGGTCAATTTCTACAAAAGCTCCACCAAATTCTTAGGGAATTTCGGGGAAGGAGGGAACACCACAGCCAGTATTCTTAACTGCCCGATCCAGAAACAGCTAATTAAGTACCTCAGATTGCCAATCGGAGCCGGAAAGATTAGAAGGCTGGATTGGCATGGCCTCATACAGAAAATTGCTAACAGATTAGAGGGGTGGAAAGGCAAAATATTGTCCTTAGGGGGACGTCCGATTTTACTTAATTCGGTGGTGAGTTCTATACCGCTTTACTTTGTCATTTTATGAAATTCCGGTATGGGTTTCAAAAAAAATTGACAGACTTAGAACACGGCTTCTGTGGCATGGGGTGGGGGAAGGGAAAGGGTACGCTTTAATCAAATGGGACATAGTTTGCAGACGAAAAAAGCTGGGAGGACTGGGGGTGGTCAATATTCGCCAGATGAACCAAGCCTTACTATGCAAATGGTGGTGGAAACTAAAATTGAAGACTAAGGCTAAATGGGGTCAACTCATAAGGGCGTCTTACTTGAAGAATGGTTGCATGCACCAAAAACAAAAAAACAGGGATTCAGTGTCCGGGTTCTGGCGTGGGGTCTCTAATACGAGAGACATATTCATCTCAGGGGCTACGTTCTCCATTGGAAATGGGGATACTAGGTATTTCTGGAAGGACAAATGGTGCGGACGGATTAACCTAAAGAGAAAATTTCCAGATGCATACAAATTCGCCACTAATAAATATGACCAGGTGGCTAGAAATTGGAGGAATGGGGAATGGAGACCAAGACTCACAGGGAGGGTAACAAGTGAAGCAAGAAGACAAAAATACGAGATTATTGAATACCTTCCGGATTGGAACCAATAGGGAATGACCATCAAGACATTATTAAATGGGAGGCAGAAAAATGTTGTGTCTTCTCGATTAAATCGGCATATAAAAGGTTAAACGATGGAGGTGTTGGAGTCTACGACCCAGTTTGGAAGGCAAAAGTGTCACTTAAAGTGAGGACGTTTAATTGCCTAGCACGTAGAAACGCTATTCTAACACGGAATAACTTGGCTAGGAGAAAGTAGCAAGTTTCGGCAAATTGTGTTATGTGCAGTCAGGAGGACGAAATGGTGGACCATCTACTAGTGACATGCAGTTTCGCGAGGCCAATATGGCGGAATCTACTTAACAGAATCGGTAGCCAAGGGGCAGGACCGTAAACAATTAATGATGCCGGGGGGGAGTGGAGAGAGGAACACATTCACAACAGCTATATTGACATTTGGGATATTGGGGTAGCGGCTATATGTTGGGGTATATGGTTAGAACGGAACAATAGAATTTTTAGCATAACTCACAGACACATCATGCATCCTCAAATGCTTTTCAAGATTATTGCTAATATCATATTCTGGTCAAATACGACAGGTGAGGAACACACAAAGAAGATCAAGGGCATGTACACGAACAATGCCGCAGGCAGACTCTCAGGAAAGAGAAGGTACACCACAAGAGGAGTGATTGCATGGGTTCAGGAGTGAAGAACATGCACCTTTGCTGCACTTTGTTTTCGGTTCATGTAGTTAAATGTTTGTTTCTTCATGTATTTTGTTCTTGTATCTTGAGATATGTATTTTTGGGAGATGTTAGGGTGGGTCAATTCCATGTATGGTTAGGGGACACATATTTTGTTCAGGGAATGACCATCATGGCTCGCATGTGGGATACATGAACATCATTGTCTGTTACTTGATTTTTGATTTTGTTAAAAGCTTTATAATAAAACTCGGGAGCCCTAGGCCAACCTTTTATGACAAAAAAATAAAATTCTGACATTCACTAAGTCGGAAATAAATTTATTATTGTCAATCTTACTAATGTAATCATATTAAGACTTAAAACGCATCGCATCAACCAATTCAAATCCTAACAGGAACGACTGCTTGAGCCGTATAATCTTTTAAGCTAGAGGCTAATTAGAGCTCAGTAGTCAATGCTTATCTAAGTAGTAGTCAATGCTTATCTAAATAGCATCTCTAATTAGCCAATTTAAGTGCCCATTCTCCAAATGAGACATCACAGACAATTTCCCTAAACAAGTGTACGGTGTGTGGAAGCTAGGCCGCCTTGCATCGTCATCTTTACTATTTTTTCTTTCAAAACCACCCAAAAAAACACCCTAAATCCATTCTCAAAACCCAAGAAAAGTAAAATCACGACATAATCATCATCCACAAGTCTCTTGTCCTCAATGCCCTACTCTAAACTCCCTTCAACTGTCATGTTTACTTCATACTATTTTTCAATTTTTTTCCCATAACCACCCACAAACCTCCCTGAATTCATCATACACATGTCAAGTTTAGTCCTTTATGCCATCCTCTAGAAACAGACTGTCTTCTTCCTCTTTCACATAAAAACAGAGCGCACGACTTCAAGATTGCATAAGGAGCTCAATTCAATCATGCATCACGCAAGCATAAGATCAAATCAAGAAACTATCGAGAAACTTCACATCAACTACACCTAAGCACGATTTTGAAAGCAATTCTTTAATCGGAGTTCAATTTAATCACGCATCATGCAAACATAAGATCAAGAAACCTCACATAAACTTCACCTAAGCACAGATTTCAAAGCAATTCTTGAATCGAATTCAAGTAGAGAAACCCCAACCTGAATGCTGCAATACTGGTCAGCGGCGACGTACGGAACGTCCTGAATCACGAGATCGTCGCCGTAGCCATCATCGACTCGGTCGAGCCTGACTTTGACCTCCGGTCGGTCGATGTAGGACGCCACGTCAGCGAGGTCGGCTTCGGTGAAGAAAGGGCCCTGAACGAGCGCGTTGAGGCAGTGAAGGCCGCAGAGCTTCGAGTTCGGATCGAGAATCTCGTGGTAGAGAAGATACGCCATTGATTCGATCTGGGAAGGGAATCTTTGAAACCCTAGGGAAAATTTTCGGAATCTTCTACAAGAAGGAGAGGAGGAAGCGGATGGAGTGGGAAAGTCGTCTGAGTGTGCGAGGGAAAGCGAGGGACGGTGGGTTTCGAACAACATTATATAGAGAAGGCTAATTTGATAATCACCGTTGGATTGATTCGATCCAACGGAAGAAGTGGGGCCCAATTTTGGCTAATTTTGAGATAATTACCCTCTTTTTCACTATCTTTACAAATAAATATCTTGCTAAAAAGTAAGCGGAAAAAAAATAATCTTAGTAAAAACTACAATAATATATTATCGAATAATTTATTATAAAATATCATAAATTTTATTACTTTTATTATCAAATAGGATTTTTAACATGTATACCCCTAATAAATATGATAAAAACATATATATCCTTCACAAGTATGTATTTTCATATATGCCCATAACAATTTGGACTTTTCATATTTATCTCTATGTTAGATATCACTAAGTTAACCATGATTTAATCCATATGAAATGAATAGAAATCAAATTAAAATATCAAATTAGACAATGCAATGATAAAATATTTAAGAGTTCTAAGAAAAATAAATGAGGAAACTTATAATCTATTATTAAGAAACAAGATTGATGAAAAATCTGGTTAAGTAACTTGATGAATGATATGTAGTTCTCAAAGATGCACAGTTAGTTTGTGCATTTCCTGAAAAAAATGAAGAAATTTTGAGAAGAGTTAATGAGTCTCGGTTGGTTTAATAATTGTCTACAATTACAAGGAGAAGAAGATAAAGTTTGAATGGTGGAGAAAATAATATTTCAACCATTTTTCATCAAGTCCATTAAAAAAAACTTAAATGTCTCCATTATTTTGAGTTTTTTTAACTAGAGGGGTGATTAAAAGATGTGGCACATATATAGGACAAATATGAAAATACATATTTGTGTGGAACATACATAATATTCATGTATTTGTTAAGGACAAGCATGTTAAAAACAAATATTATGATCTACATTTTGTTATTTACAAGTACCCTACGGTCAGTGATATGAAAGTTATAGTACCTACATGGCTACATCTACCTGGTTTTTTGTAAAGTAACGAAAGGTTGAAAATTGTTTTAAAGTAACTACAGATAATAAAATGCAAACCACATATTTACAATAAAACATAGTAAATCTCAGCCTTGTTTAAGTGATGGGAATTTCACATTGATTTGAGTAGAGAAAGTGCGGAGTTTAGAGGATTATATCATAAGGGAAGTTTGAAATTGTCTCGGTCGAAAAGGTGATTAACTCTATTTATTCTTGTTTTTTTATATTTAAAAGATGACGTCATGATCGCTTCATTAATGATAATTAACGAAATATAGTAGTACAAAATATCGTCTGAAGAGCACTAACCATACATCCAATACAAGATATCCCAAATCTAAAAGTGAATGCGAAAAGAAGATACAACCATACATCCAATACAAGATATCCCAAATCTAAAAGTGAATGCGAAAAGAAGATACAGATACAGATAATTAAACTCCAAGACAAGCTCTGTCGTCTATCCTCCCAATAAGTACTGTCTACTCGTCCCCTTTCCTCCTCTTCTAAGTGAAGCCTCTTCCTCACCCCTGCGTGACATGCCCAATCATGATTGAGAAAGAAAATTTTATGCATCAAAATGTTAAATGAACCTGGTCGTCATCCTCCGATCCTGTCGAAGTGAACCTGGTCATCTTGCCCTTTACTCTATCATCTTCACGTCTATGGTGCTCACTCGACATCCCTCTATGGGATGATCGAGGAGTTCTCTGAGTAGGACGGCTTCTCAATCTATTCGAGGTGCCGTGCTCTCCTCTATCCTCGCTTTTCCTCCATGCGCTCCACTCCGATATCTCCACCCTCCTGTGCTTGGTCATGTGGCGCTCCTCTTCTTGACCCGCCTGCTTGCCGTATGTATGGTGAAGGCTCCCCTGGTTTCGGTCAAGGGCGAAGCCAGAACAATTTTTACGGGAGGGCCAAGGTAAAATTCTATGATTACATGTAAAAATATGGAGATTTTTCATAATTTTTAGGGGGGCCAAACAATAAAATTTAGTTTTCATGGCGGTTAAATAATAAATTTTTTTGAAGGATTTATAAAATTTTCAATAATGTGAAGAGGGTTTTTGAAAATTCCGAGGGGGCCGGGCAGCTCCGGGCCCTCACTAAGCTCCGCCCCTGGTTTCGGTTACTGAGGGGGTGGAAGTGATGGAGATCTCGTTCTCTTGCCTCTTTATCCTCTCTTGCTCTCATGGTCGTTTTAGTTCAATACCAATCTTACAGAGAACTAATGCGGATAACAATTTGGCAGCCTTACTATTGAGTAGTATTCCTGAAGGTCTCGAGTTGAAAATTCAACTAAATCAAACTAGGCCTTACTATTGAGTATATATAATGTTGTTATACGCTAGATATATATAGAAAATTTTGCCCTACTGCCCCACTTTTTGAAAATATTTACGCTCTGCCCTATTTCTCAAAACAATTAGAAATTTGTCCTTGTTTAGAACACGTCAGCATAAACTGTTATTGGAAATAACGGCATAGCTTATTTACGTGCCGTTATTTCCAATAACGGCATCTATTTTACATTTTTTTTCATGCCGTTATTTGGATTAACGGTATCAGTATATTTTTCTTACAGATGTGAATCTTCTAACTTTAAAAAGTTCTAAGTGTGAAAAAAAACGTATAAATAATGTCGTTATCCTGAATAATGGCATTCGAATGACTGATGCCGTTATTGGAGATATGAACTCTTGCCGTTGTTTGAAAACAGAGAGAATGAATAAAAAGTTTAAAAAAAAATATATATATAACTGATGCCGTTATTTGGAATAACGGCATCAGTTATAATTTTTTTTTTAAAAAACTTATTCGTCAGAGAGGATGAACAATAAGTTACTTTTTTATTTAAAAAAATTTATAACTGATACCGTTATTCCAAATAACGGCATCAGTTTTGAGAATGCCGTTATTTGAAATAACGGCATCTGTTATAAGGTTTTCACACTTGTAATTTTTTCTCTAAGTGGAAACTACAAGCTGTCGAAAAACAAAACAACCTATGCCGTTATTCCAAATAACGGTATGACACTTTTTTTTCAAACAGATGCCATTATTGGGAAGAACGGCATCGAAATAACTTATGCCGTTTTTCCCAATAACGTTTCTTGCTGACGTGTGCTAAATAAAGACATATCGCTAATTGTTTTGAGAAGTGGAGCATAGCGCCAAATATTTTCAAAAAGTGGGATAGTACGGCAAAATTTTCATATATATACAAAAGGCTACTTTGGCAATTTCTCTAAGTAGTGATTGAATCGACCGTTGGATTGATAAAGTCTAGATTACATAAATACTTGAAAGTTATGTTAGTTGGTATTTTGCACCAATAAAAAAAATCCGTAGTGCACCTCTTGAAAATGCGATCTAGGAAATCATATAAAAGGAAAGTTTTAAAGTGGCTGCTAAATATAAACCAACTTGCGCATTATTGCTTTAAATATGTCGACGCATCTATATAATAAAACACAAAGAAAGCTATCAAGTGGCTCTCCTTCAAATCTTCAATCTCCCAAAAGTCAAAGGCCTACATCTAATTTCACAAAACATATTTTCCCTCCAAAACTCAAATTCAAATTTTCCAAACACAAAGAAAGCTATCAAGTGGCTCTCCTTCAATCTCCCAAAAGTCAAAGGCCTAGATCTAATTTCACAACACATATTTTTCCTCCAAAACTCAAATTCAAATTTCCCACCCAAAACAACTCCTATATTTATTTAATTTTGTTTTTCTCTTTCTCACTCTCTCCCTCCCTCTTCTATTCAAAAAATTAAGAAAATTAAAAATTAAAAAATTAAAAATTTTAAAAATAATTAAAAAAAAATCATATAATATATTTTTTGCTCTATCTTTGCTACTTCAATTAATTTGCTGGACCTCGAAAATTATTTTATATGATCAAACAAGATGCACCGTTCCAAAGACGTGCCGTAGACACGTGTCAATGGGCAAACCTAGTTATATTATAAATAACAAGTATATACACTGAATCCATTTTGTTGTTACACTTTCTTTTATTAAAAAAGAAAGAAAAAGTAGGAAAATATCTTGTCAAATTTGGATGAGGTTGTGAGATATTTCTCTTAGGTGCATACTAGCCACAAAAACATGCACACTTGTGACCTGTCCTTTGCTCTCCTATATGTATGTACATTTGTGAAAATCCAAAGACGGTTTAACAAGAGAACAAGTCTTATTCATTCATCATCCAATTCCAATGAGGCCTGATCGGAGCGATGCCCACCTCTCACCGGAGGAGGAGGCGGAAAGGGAGGCAGCGACCAAAAAGTACTTTGAAGAGACGGCACCAAAGCGCCATACCAAGCCTTCTAGAAGCGACTACTCCTCTGTTTACTCCGACGCTCACAAAATCAGCGGCGATGATTCCATCCCCGAGCTGGAGAAGTTGCATGATCTTGAATCCAATCAAGAGGTATAATAATGAATTAATTATTGTCACAAACCCCCCTTATATTATAATCATTTACCAGAAAATACTCTTAAATGTTTATTAGGTTTATATATAAAAACTCGCTGTTTCATGGGTTTCATTTGCCTTTGCCACCAAATTTAGGATTTATGAGATGATACATGTAAGTTGTTTATTGGTCTTAAAGTTTTTTTTTTTTTTTGGGATCTGAAAAGGTTGGCCAAAGGCTCCCCCCAAGTTTCATTAAAAAGATTTTAATAAAATACAAAACACTATCACCGGACAATGATGTTCATGTCACCCACATTCAGGCCATGATACTCACTGTTCATCCAAAAGATAAGTCCCCATCATCGGTCGCACCCGACCCCGTGAGGACCATCAAAATACATACAAGTAATATAAATAAACCCAAAATACATCCATATAAATAAACCCAAAATACATCAAAAAAAAAAAACCCTGAAAGAGCACGAGGCAATGAACCCGGTTGCATGTTCCACCCTCATGAGCCCCTGGAGTCAAGACTCTTCAGCTGAGCCTCCCCCTTCCTGTCCTTCAACCTGGTAGGTGGAGAGAAGGAAACATCCAAAGCAGCAAATCATGTATCTGGGACATCGGGGTGGCGGCTATATGTTGGGGCATATGGCTAGAAAGGAACAATAGAATCTTTAGAAGCACTCACAGACACATCATGCATCAACAATTGCTGTTCAAAATAATTGCTAATATTAGGTTCTGGTCTAAAATGGCAGGTGACGAACAGTCAAAGAAAATCAAGGACATTTACAGGGACATTGCCAATTGGTCTTTAAGTTTTATGTGGATGGTTTATATAACCCTGACTTAAAAATGTGTGATATTGATGTAAGTGAGTTGGTCGTCCATAGTTTGCACGCCCCCGAGCTCCCTAGTTATAGAAGTAGAGATAGTAATTAATTACGAGTTAGGACGTGCTTGAACCCTATAATCAAAAGAAGAAAGAAAGCCCGTACTTTGCTGATATTCTATCTTAGTGTAATTGTACCAAGGGATGCTCAATAATCGGCTTTTGCATCATATTAATTGCCTATGTTTTGGTTTTTGTCGATGGTTCATGTAGAAACTGGTGTGCGAAGGGAGTGAAGTAG
Organism: Hemerocallis citrina; assembly: GCA_017893485.1. Lineage (NCBI taxonomy): Eukaryota > Viridiplantae > Streptophyta > Magnoliopsida > Asparagales > Asphodelaceae > Hemerocallis > Hemerocallis citrina. Next base: position 823,232 of record CM030359.1, on the reverse strand, counting down.
CTGAGGAATACGTGGAGACAGAGTACTACAAAGACCTTGATTGCATCGACAAGGAACACCACACGGTATACTTCTTCTTTCACCTTCACAATTTTCTACTATTCAAATAAAGAAGAAATTCATCGTAGGAAGTAAGTACAGTCTAAGTTCCTCAGTTCTCAATAACATAGAATCTTTCATTCTCCGGATGATCGATCATTTAATTGCTTCTCGGGTAAAAACTTATTACATCCATAATACGTTCAACCAACTTTATCGAAGATCACTCTATAATCGGAGAATCATATACACACAGTCCTGCCATTCATCAATTCTTAGAGATGCATGTCTCCTTCTGTCCTTCATCGATTCGTTGATGGATAGCAGATAACGTACTTGACTCCATAGTAGCAGATAAGATTGTGTCTACCCTATTGTTATCTTATTTTACGCAGACTGGAACTGGCTTCATCAAGATGGAAAAGTCTAGCGATAAATCTTTTGACCTGAATCCAGTAACTACTGCATCTGAGTGCCAGCCATCTTGCAGAGGAAATCCAGCGACTAATGAATGGATCCCATCTGCTGTTGATCCTGTAATTACACAAAACCTATCACCAGTTTTGTTCCTTTCTCCGATTTGTTACCCCTCAGTTCATATTCCAGACAAAACTAACTATCATTATTTGATTGACTGTAGGTGACTGAAGTTTCAGACAAGCCTGCCAGGAGCGATATCTGATTGACTGGCTATGACGCACGGATAACCCTGATGATTTTGTGTTCGTACACATATTTGACACGACGTTCCTATTTCTGTGTACTATTTCAAAAAAGTTCCTCCATGAGTTGGTGTGTCATGTCATCTTCTTATTAGTTGATTTAGTACTGCAACGGTCTCTTCGGTTATCCCTTGTCTATTTGTAGACAACGGTGTTCAAGTGATAAGCATTATGTTATAATTGTTCCACCAAGATTTAAAATTCATAAGGAATAATAGCAGTATGGTCTCAATGCTTCTCAATTGTTACTTGTAGTTATTAACAATGGAAATTTGAGTCACAGTGACTATGTTTTTTCAATGATTCGATTCAGTTAAAAATATTTTCAAAATAAGTTTTAAATGTATAATAAATCAACATGTTGCTGCGCTTTGAGGTACCATGATCAGAAAGTAATAATTGGAACCGAGTTTGACAGATTGTTGAGGTTGTTAAGGTGACAGCCAATAGCTTGTTCGGGTCAGGGTTAAATTGTTCCAGGTCGTTTGCCGGCGATGGCAGTTACGACCGGAGCTCTCCTCCTCGGCATTCAATTCCACGCTAGAGCTGCAGCAATGGAGACACGAGAGAAGAAGACGATGAACAAAAGAATCAAGATTTATTCATATCTCAAATGATACAGAGCTGGGGTTTGTATACAGGAAGACACGGGTTAAGCTCGTCGTTAGGCGGTTACAAAATGGGCCCCACACTCCCAAAGCCAACAGAGAGCTGCCAGCTAGCTTAACCGTTTGGGTATTTTTACAGAAGAACCCACAAAAGAATTAAAATTCCCTACTAACTGAAACAACTGATACACCGCCTGATGCCTCACTCTGTTACATCTTCAACCTCATTACTTTCCACTTGCGATTGCAATCTTCTACCGATCTGTTATCTTCCTCACTAAGATCAGTCACCATTAGATCCCTGAGCTGGATCATAAATCTACTTTTAAATTTTAGTTGCTTTTATATATCATTTAAAACTTGGTTTCTTTTATATATCAGGAGACTTAATAATATAATTTTGGTTGCTGCTATATGTATATCAGGAGCCTTATAAATCATTCACATGTATATATAAATATCGAATAACATCCAAATTGAGTCCTACTATGATTTTCTTGGAATTGTTGTAATATCATATCGCTATGGATTCTTAGACAAGCGAAGATGATAAGGATTTGGAGGACGTTCTTGCAAGTGTTCTGGCTTCTCTGACAAGGGAAGACGGTAACAAATTGGAGGAGGCCCTTTCAGGTTGGAAAAGGGAAGATGATAAGATTTTCGAGAATGCTCTTGCAATTTATCCCAACAGAACAATCAATCGACATGTGGTTCATCATCTCTAAGCTGCTTCCAGGAAAGAGCCCCGATGATGTTCAAGAGCACTATCGGGTGCTCCTACAGGATGTCAAATCTGTTAGTACTGATTTGGAAAAATTAGCGTTAGGGTTATATCTAGCCGCTTAAGATATTATACCATGCTTATCAGTATTGGAATATCACAGGGCACTACCTCTAGACCAGCTTATATAGAGATTAGACTGGGTTTAGGGTACTGGACTTTTAGCCCACTCAACCCGTTTCAATAATTAATACATAACACGTGTAAACCCGTGTTGTCCCATAGAATAATATACACAATATTATCCTATTATAATGAGAATATACATATACATCCAACAAAATCAAGGTGATGTAGAATTGCCTGAATATTATGATGATGATCATGGCGATGGAGAGGGTTCGTCTGGTAGTTAATTTGATGGACAACAACAAAGAGATCACATTTGGGAAGCAGCCGACAAGAAAGAAAAGGTTAACGGTATAACCATTTTTTCGTATTTCTTTAAGATGGATTTGAGGAGTATTTCAAGAAAATATGTGAAGACAAAGGGACGCATCACAGGTGGCCAGCCATGCTCAGAAGTACTACCTTCATCTGAAGAAAAATGCTGGCACTGATGGCGTTTGCAAAAGAAAGAGGAATAGCATACTCGACATTACTATCTGACTGAGATTGAATGCAGAATTGTTAATTCTTCTTTAATTCATGAACAACGTTATATGTCTTGACTCTTGATGTAGTTCTTAGGAAAAGAATATGGAGTACATTCTGCATTAGAAGTTTATGAAGGATCATACAATTTTAGACCGATATTGAGAGATTGAGGCATCAAGATTCGAAATGAATTTAAGAAATATTTGTTTGGATGAATGTTATATCTCTATCTCTCCTCTGTATTATTATCTCTCTATCTTCTATTATCTCTACTACTTTAACTCGAGGAGTTGTATATATTGTGTACCAGAATCTGACTTAAAATTTTCATGACACATTGCAAGCTCCAAGCTATACCAACCATCCACATAACAAACTCTATATTGTTTATCTTTCTAATTTTATTATGCAGTAGAGAGTTGGCCTCACTTATAAATTTCTCCCGTACATCGAAAGCCCTAATCTTTATCAATGATACGCTAATAATCTCAACCACTTATTTAAAATTTTATCTATAGTGACCCTTTGCTTATGAAAAAGAATATAAAATCAATCATGTGTAGCATCCAGCCAGCCTTGAGTTCCCGGGGTCCAAGGCGAAAGACCCAAATAATTATTTTTGGGACCCATAATTACAATATAAATTTTTTACGTGCAAAATATGTATCTATATTTTTAAGGGAAATATAAATTTGGAGACCATAAAAGTGAAAAGAAATCGGGGCCTGAGACGGCCGCCTCACCGGCCTCAAGGTGAGGGCCGGCCCTGGTAGCATCTCACGGCATTTAACGGTGGAGTTTTAAATGCTTGGTTGAGATTTATAATTGCTCGTTGTTATCCACAATACACACAGTCCTAAGCCTAATAATAATAATAAGAGTTCGTATAAATTCATCCCAAAGTAACTAGTATTTAATTTTTTAAACAGAAGTAACTAATAATTTTTTTTTAAAATCCAAGATTATATATATTGCTCATGACATTTTTATCACCAAATCATGACGTTGATGTTAGCTATATGAAGTCGATTAAACACCTACAAGGAAGTCATCAATTGAAATAACATCGATGATGTTATTCAATGGATGGTCCAAGAGTATCCTTACTTTAAAGAATATATTTCTCCGTTGCTTCAAACTCCGCCTCTTCTTCATCATGTAGAAGATGATTGCTCTCTGTCCACTGAATCATCCTGTGCAGATCATCATTTTCACTGCAAGTTCACGAGGAGTACGGTCCACTTGACAAGCTAGCGAGATTGACTGAAGCACGCCTTCTGGAAAATTTATAGGAGTCGGCTATCTCTGCCCCAATGTCAGAGCCGAATTCCTGTATTAATATCGATGGTGGTATGCACCCAGCGAAGGAGGTGGAGATGCAACACGCGACAGAAAAGTGTCCGATGTGTTCAGAAAAAGTTGGAGATAGCAATTAGAGCGGTCACAAGTTTCACAAAGATTGTCTACTTTCATGGTAGGTGAAAAGGGGGACATGCTTTTCTTTCCGAGAATTTGCTGAAGAATTAACTTTTAATTTTTATTCTATTTGATACAATGCTAAAGACTTATTTGGGTCTTGTTTAGATATGTTTATCATTGAAGAAGTTTTAGAATTTTTTGCTTATTACTTGTGATACTTCAAATTTCTGCTACTAGTATAGGCAAAGAACTGAGAAGGTTACCTTTTGAAAATTATTTATGTAATAATATTTTGCCACTTGATATTTTCCTAATTGGTGAATTAAATAAATTGTTTATTATGGTTAAATATGATATTTTGCCATTTCTTTCGAACTAGTTGTCGTGTGTTTTAGGTGGTCTACTACACATTAATACTGAAATATATAGGATTTAATTTTATATAGTATAGTAAAAGATTTGGGTAAAATTTCACCATATTAATAAAAATAAGATGCCGAGGAAATATTTGATAAAAAAAAAGAAAAGAATGCTCACTCCAAAGAACAATGTATTGCTCCTTTTCTTTCTTATGAATTTACAGTGTTTAGAAATAAAAATTTGTAAAGAACAGCTCAAATTCAAATTGGAATTATGAAGAATATTTGAACAAATAGATAACCGGGCACTTCTCAACACGGTATGATGAGAAAAAAGAAAGTACCTTGTTGTTGCAAGCTCAATTGGGTAGATGGTAGTAAGTAGGATTAGCGAGCTTGAAGTTGCGTTGCCCCAAATTCGAACCTCTGAATGCATCCATTCGGCTACTAACGAGACCAGCGATTCGAAATCCACGCTCTACAAGCTGCATCCTTTGATGAGAGATGTATTTCCAGCTTTTCATTAGAAGTTCATCATCAGATCTGAACCACCACAGTTTTTCAAGTGATCAGTGATTAGTAAAGGATAATAAGAAATCTCCAGAGCTATGAAGGCAAAAAAAAATCCCTTTTCCTCCTGTGCCAAAAAGTCGAGAAGGGGAGGATAGTTTAGTTATTTGTAATATCATAGCTTAGTGCTTTACAGGCATGTAAGTCTGAGGATCTTCACGAGTTTCATTCACAATGAACTCACTAATGAAACAAGATAGCCTCGACTATCTTTTTACTGAAAAACAAAAGGTACACAGCAGAACCTAAGAAACGAATGAGAAAGAAGAAAGCTTAGATGAGCATCAAGGTCAAATAGCATGTACTCAATGTTATAAACAATACAAAATGTTGATCAACCAAGATTATTCATTAGTATGTACTCTTGGTTGTTTTTTTTTTAAGATAAAAGCGACCAACTCGGTCACCTGTTTCATTAAAAAGGTTTTAAAGAAACCAAAATTTACAAACATCATAAGTTCCTGGTTGTTTTGATTTTATTTTGTGTTGTATGCTAATTGGATAATGTACCTGGAGGTATTTTGGTTTCTAGAGGTTGTAGTTTATTTTGAACTTTTTGATGTCTGTAATATTTGGTTTCTTTAAAACCTCATTAATGAAACAGGTGACTAGAAGGGTCACTTTTATCTCAAAAAAAAAAAATGTGGATCAGCACAGAGGAACTTTGTTGCTAGAGGATTTTATGCACTTGGAAGATAACATTAGAGATTGAGCATGGATCTGATAAGATGATACTGGAGGAACTGAAAAATGGAGAACATGCTACAAGAATTTCAAATTTCAAAGATGAATTACTACTCTCACACTTGTAACCTTAAATTAAGTCGACGATATTGAGTTACCGTCTAACTGATATATTATGGAGAAATACAAAGAAAATATATACTATTACAAATAAATTTATAGAAAAGATATAAGATGAGCACCTCATGATCAATGAATTCCATCCATCATAGCCTGCATCATTGAGGCTTTCTACAGTCGCATTCCATTCACCGACATGCTTTCTTGTAAAACAAATCAAAGACCAACCACTAGCTTGAAGATTCATGTATAGCCTCAAAATAAGCAAACGAGCGTGATTCCTCATAGTCATCTCTTCAACATTCTTCCTCCTAACGAAAATGCTTTGCATCTGAGGAGGAGCATACAAGGGATACCAAAAACTTGATGAAAAGAAAGAGGGGTAATCTTTTACCGACTAAATGTAGAATCTGGCAACAATATATCATCACCATCCACCAATATCACATCAAGACCATCGCCATTTGCTTTCAAAGTAGTAAAATAGACCTCCACCAACTGGATCGTCATATTCAAGTCATTCAAGTATCGAACGCCCTCTTGCCTGCAACTCGTGGGGAGTTGGTCAAATTCTAGATTGTTGAGCTCAGAATGAAATGCAAGAAGATGACAGTAGTGATCATCTGTTCTGAACAACTGAAAAACTCCAGAATCCCGACTTTGACAAGAATTTAACATGACAGATAGAGCCACGACCGAAGCGAGCATTAAAACCCCGACAGTGACAAGGCCAGCAACAAAGATGGTTGCAGCAAATGCTGACATGAATACACCCGACTCAACCATGTAACGGCTTCCTAGTTCTGTATGGGACATCGAATTTTTTCAGAAATAAGAATCGAGCAAATACTACCTCATGTTCACGTCAGTTGAGATACAAGCTAAAATTTATCTCAAGAAAACATTTGATGCATTATATGTATTCGAAAAATATCTATAGCATAAGGCAATCGTAGTCACTATTATCTGGATCACCCTTTTTGCAAAAGTATTGCCACAAATGACCTGTTTTTTTTTTAATTCCACAAACGCCCCACTCGCTTTTTGAAAAAGCGAGTGTGGTATAAACCCTCACGCTTTTTCAAAAAGCGAGTCTTAGGTTTCAGAAAATTGGTAACCTAAGACTCGCTTTCCGAAAAAGCGGGATGGTTTATACCACACTCGCTTTTTCCAAAAGCGAGTCTTAGCCTTCTTTGCCCAGCAACACTCGCTTTTTAAAAAAGCGGGGGTAATTAAACCACACCCGCTTTTTCAAAAAGCGAGTGTCGTTTGGGACTTAAACCCCCGCCCCCAAAACATCTCTCACTTCTTCTCTCTATTCTCCAAGACTCGCTTTCGAAACCCTAACCCATTGCTCGTATTCTTCGATTTCTGGCCTATTTCATCAAATTAGCCGTTGATTAGCTCCTAAAATCTTCGCTTTCTCATCCCACTCCAGTTGCTCACGTTGTGTTTGAGTTTTCTTTTCGATTTTTTGGGTGATTGCGGTGGATTAAAGAAAAAGGGGTGGAGCTCGGTGATTGCGATTTGGTGGTCTTTTCTTTTGTGTTTGTGGTGATTGCGGTGGCGTTCCTCACAAAGGGGTTGAACGATTTGGGGGTGTATCTCGTGGTTCAATTCTTGCGTGAAGATTGAGGTATATTTTTCGAACTCAATATTTTCTAATGTTGTATATGACTATTAGTAATGTGTGTAGAGTTTGTGAAAAAAGGATCTCTGTGTGTAGATTGGGGGTGTAGAATTTGTGAACGATTGGGGGTGTAGAATTTGTGAACGATTGCGTGAAGATTGGGGGTGTAGAATTTGTGAACGATTTGCTGGTAATGTGTGTAGATCTCTGTGTTGAACGATTTGTTTGTAATGTGTGTAGAATTTGGGATTTGTGAGTAAAAGTATAATTGGACCTGTATAATGTAGAATATGTGTAATTTGTGAGTAAATGTAGATTTTGTGAGTAAAATTAGGATATGACTATTAGTAATCAAAACTGTGAGTTGTATTTATGAGTTGTAGATTTTGTGAGTAAAATTAGGATATGACTATTAGTAATATCTCCACCTATAATTTGTGACTATTTGTGAGTTGTATTTGCATTTCAATTCTCTTTTGCTTCCGTGAATATTTAAATTGCTAAAATGATTTTGGTATTGTTAATAATGATTGCTCGCTCCTCATTGTAGGATACTCTTTTTTTTTGAAAAATGCCACGGAATAAGGGACGTGTGGAGGCTGGTTCTAGTAGTAGAGTCAATCGTGGCGATGGACCACGTACATCTTTTGGCCCACCTCCACGCAGTGGACGTGGTGGTGGTCGTCGTGGTGGCATCGAACGAAGTAATGTAAGTTTATAATTTTTTTTGCATTCGATTTGTTTTATTATCATATAATTGATTGATATATTTAATTGCTGATGTAAATGTTGTTTTGCAGGTCCCAAGTAACCAAAATGTGGCTGGTACTTCGTCCCCTGCCCCTTCTTCATCTACGGTTCCCCTTGGTGGTCCAGGTCCCCTCGACCCCACTCTTCTGACGCTTCAGTCGCACCATCGCTCCAAAGATGTGTGGGAGGGCGATTCGAAAGAGTGTACCTTCCGTGGGGGTCATCCACTCCCTATGCACCCACGGATTCACCAAATCTTACGGGATTGCGGTCTATATGGTATTGCACTGATGAGCGGCATCAAGTGCGATCGGCCACTACTAACAGCACTCCTCGAGAGATGGCGTCCTGAGACCCACAGCTTCCACTTGTCAGTTGGGGAGATGACTGTTACGTTGCAGGACGTTTCAGTCATCACAGGCCTTCCGGTAGATGGGCAGGCGATGACCAGATCTATGGACTTCGACGCTCCATACTTAGTAGAACAATACCTAGGTGTCGAAGTGGAGACTGGTGCAGTAGTTGGGAAACAGATTCGGTTGAAGTGGTTGAAGGAAAAATTTAAAGACCGACTGACAGATGATTCGACTGAATAGGAGGTCCAGATGTACTGCAGGGCGTACATCCTTACTCTTTTTGGAGGTGTACTATTCTCTAATTCAAGCGGCCATTCCGTCCCCCTCATGTACCTCCCGCTTATTGCAGACCTTGGACGAGTCGGCCAGTATAGTTGGGGTAGTGCTGCCTTAGCATCCCTCTACAGGAGTTTGTGCCTGTGTGCCCTCGGGTCCGTGCAGATGAATGGCCCGATGATTTTGCTTCAAGTGTGGAGCTGGGAGCGTATCCACGTTGGGCGTCCTGTAGTTAGAAAACAATCACCCAGCTGGATCCATCTCCCTGAAGACCAGTACATGCTTCCTCCTCTTGGTGTGTACTGGTCCGGTAACCTAACCTGGACTGCCAACCCGAACAGATGCCTGACCTACTACCGTGATGAGTTGGACAGGTTGGCAGATAACTGCGTAGTATGGATGCCCTACACGGAGGAGCGTCTAGCTCGACTACCGCCCAGTTCCCTGTATAGGCGAGACCTTTGGCTGACAAAAGCACCACTCATTAACTTCAGCACTGTCGAGTTCTATTTTGTGAGCAGAGTACTACGACAGTTTGGTCTCCAGCAGGCGATTCCAGTAGCCGAGCCTTTCAATGCAGATATCCATAAAATTACCGGAATGGGTCGTACGCCAGGACACAATTGGGCGGAAAGCTTCTCCACATATGTCGAGAGATGGAACTTACAAAGGTTCGATGAAATCATCCGCAACATACCTCCATTCGAATTAGCAAACCACGAGAACTATATGATTTGGTATCGGAGGATGACAAGGCGGTACATCTCTCCGACAGGGCAGACTCCAGCCGGCGTGGTGATGCCTATACGTCGACCGGCAGCAGAACCGGTTGATTTACACTCCATGCATTTGCCTATGTTTCAACCGAAGGCATCGGCTATTCGCACGATTGTAAGTTTTTTTGAAATTTTTAAGTTTTTTAATTTTTTTGAACTCTAACTACAAAAAACAACTTATTATATTTTGTAGATGGCCCAGACTTGGAGTATGGGCAAGAAATGTGCAGCGGTGTTGAGTAATAACGTAGCCGATGCGGTGAAGGACTTCGCACGCGATATGCTGACGTCCTGTCGAGCACAGGCAGATGCTGTGGGGGAGGGGGCGACCTTGGATGCAATCTTAAACACTCCCGCTCATCGGACTAATACACGCAATAAACGAATAAAGAAAGTCGCCCGTAAACCACCGCGTCGTAACATAATTGAAGAAGAAGCGGATGAGGAACAAGTAGAGGAGGAGGAGCAAGAAGAGGAAGGCGAGCCAATAGAGGGTATTACACAGAAAACTCCATCACCCCGAGTGAAGAGGCAACGGAAACGTCCCGATATGTTTACCCCAGACCCGTGATCAGCAGTGTTGTGTAGTTGAATGTTGTTAAATATTGTTTAGTCGAATATTGTAATTAACTTTTGAATAGTGCATTGAATGAAATTCGAAATTTGGAATGGGGTGTGTGCGTGTGGTGATCTTCATTATTAAAGTTTTCCTCTTTTTTTTGTGTTTTTGTGCTGTTAACTTGGATTGTAAGTGCTGTGAATGTAGATGGATGGAATGTGCTTTTTTTTGGGATTGTGGTGATCTTGAGATTGGCTTGAATGTTAATGGTATGAATGAAGATGGAGATGGTGGAGATGTTAGTTGCGTAATTGTCCCACCAAGAGCTGATGCATTGGTTTCTGAAAGCATACAGAGCAAGACTCGCTTTCTCAAAAAGCGAGTCTAGCTATAATGACCCCGCTTTTTCAAAAAGCGAGTCTATCACTTTGCAATTCCAGAGCTGTCGAAGCCTCTGGGAATCAAGCAACATAAACAGTCGCTTTTTGAAAAACCGCGACGTTTAGTACTAAACTCGCTTTCTGAGAAAGCGAGTCTTGGTTCTGTATCCTTTTTATCTAGCAGATCCAAGACTCGCTTTCTCAGAAAGCGAGTCTAGTCATTTCATCCACGGCTTTTCAAAAAGCGACTGTCAAACCAGTGAATTTTGATTCTCTGGTTATCTACAGATCGAAGACACGCTTTCTCAAAAACCGCGATGTTTATGACTAGACTCGCTTTCTGAGAAAGCGAGTCATGGTTCTGTATGTTTTTTGCTAGCAGATCCAAGACTCGCTTTCTCAGAAAGTGAGTCTAGTCATATTATCCTCGGCTTCAGAAAAGGCGACTGTCAAACCAGTGAATATTGCTTCTCTGGTTATCTACAGATCGAAGACACGCTTTCCCAAACACCGCAATTATTTACACCAGACTCGCTTTTTGAGAAAGCGAGTCTTTGGCTTGTTGAAAAACGACTACAGGCAACAGACTCGCTTTCTGAGAAAGCGCCATAGTTTGTATAAGACTCGGTTTTTGGGAAAGCGAGTCTTCCCTCTGTTAATGAATTTTTTTTTTTAGATTTCGATACTCATAACGCAACAAACACACAAGGACAAAAAAAAAACGAAATTTCAAAATAAAACTTCATCGTCTTTATCGACATAATTTAGTACAATTACAAAATCCAAATTAATAATTAGAAGCATACAATATTTAAGTGTGCTGAGTTCCACTATTAGTGCATCGTCGCTTATTGTGTCCTTGTAAACCACATTTTGAACATCTCATCCCCGTACCACGACTTGACCTATCTCTCACATCCATGTCATTGCGGAATCTGGTAGTTCTAGGCCTGCCCTTCCTTTTACGTCGCAAAGTGGCATCAGGTACTAGTTTTGGTCCATCAATAATAGGCCAATATGCTGGATCTAGTATAGGCTGAAACACTGGACCGTATGTTTGTGCTAATGAAGTAACGGTGTAAAATTTATCAACGAGATGCTTGTGATCGATTGCACGATATGCACAAGCTGCCAGTACATGAGAACATGGGATATGGTATAGAAGAAATTTCATACATGTGCACGTCTTCGTTCCCAAATTCACAGTGTGCAAGTTCCCACCTTTCCTTTCTCCACCCACCATGCGTATACCCGTTCTCACGGAAAAAACTCCCGGTTGATGATGGAACATTGTCACCCCATGTCCGTTAGCTCTCTCACGGCGACTATCAAGCAGTTCATGTACTCTTCGAGCAAAAATCCTCCCTTCGGATAAAAGTTGAGTTGCTTCTTGTCGACGAGTAGTAAAATAAGAGTCCAGACGTAAGAAGATCGTCTCAACAATCACTGTCACTGGCAAACTACGGACTCCTTTCAAGACTGAATTGAACACTTCTGACAGGTTCGTAGTCATTATCCCGTATCTTCGACCTTCATCTACATAAAGTGCCCATTTCTCAACCGGCTTCTCTTTTAACCAATTAGCCGCCTCCACATTTACGTTCTCAAGTTTAGCAAGTTTGGCCATGAACTTTTTGGGTTGGCGTTCACACGCTATAATTTTCGCCTTCTTACGCAATGCCTTGCTACCAAATTTAGTAAAGAAATTTGTAGCAAAATGGCGCACACAATAACGGTGATATCCACTAGGTTCGTTCCAAGCTCCATTTTGTAACTCCATAGCATGCATTATACCAGCGTGACGATCAGAAATAACACACAACTCAGTGCGATCGGTGACATAATATCGGATGCAAGTCATGAACCATGTCCACGTATTTATACTCTCTCCATAAACCAATGCAAATGCAAACAGAAATAAACAATCATTCGCATCTGGGGAAACAGCAATTAGCAAGCAACCCTTGTACTTACCATACAAGTGAGTTCCGTCAACACTGATCACCGGCCTGCAGGATTTGAAACCTTCAATTGAAGGACCAAATGCCCAGAATACACCCTTGAATGTTTCCTCGCTAGGGCTAGACTCATACTTATCCCAGTGAACAACGGTTCCTGTATTTGCAGCTTGAATTGCTGTGAGTAGAGCAGGCAACTTTGTGTATGCTTCTTCGAAGGTACCATACAACCTCTCGATCGCTTTTTGTTTTGCTCGCCAAGCTTTCTTATAGGAAATCTGATAATTCTATTGTATTTTAACAATCTCAATAATTGACCTCGATGATAAAGCGGTATCCTTTTTCACCACATCAACAATCAGATTACAAACAATATTGTAATCAATTTTAAGGTGATCTTGATTCAGCGTTGGATTCGTACAAGTGTGTGGCCCAACTATCTTCTTCACCACAAAATTCGTCCCGCCTTTTGGAACCATTGCTCGTAATCTCCAAGGGCAGCCACCATCACTTACTCCGGGGGGCCCTTGCACGATCTCCTCAATGATACGTTTTCTAGGTGCCATTTTGCATTTAACAGTGTACAGTGACGGTGTAGATTTCAAAGTTACGAATTCACGATGTTTTTTGATAGAATACAACTTCACTGCCTGTTGAATCGACTGCTTACTTATAAACTCCTGTCCAACGTATAATTCGTCTACATTGGACGAACCAGACGACTCTTGTGGAACTAGGTGTACTCTAGCACCTTCAGCCATCTCCTCAGTAACATGCCCGTCAACATTGCCGTAGCTATAAGTACCTCTGGCTTCATTAGAACTGTTGTTCGTGGGATTTACATTTGCACCACTATCATCATCATCTTCGTCTACGTCATCAGTGTCACCACTATCAACATCTTCATCGTCTGTTTCTTCATCTTCTTCATCATCTTCTAATAAGCTGTTGTTACAGACTGCATTTTGAAAGAGTTCAAACATACTGTCATTTGGAACAGAGTCAGGAACCGGGCTAGGTTGGCGTGGCAGCTCAACATTTACAGAATCCGGAATTGTTGTATTTGTGAAGGTGTTCTCTTGTGAGAATACCGGATTTGGTTGTGAAGATTGATCGGGGTTAGGCCTCGACTGCTGTGTAGGTACTACCCGTATGAAGCTTGCACTGGGGATATCATGTGGCTGAGTATTTACAACTCGAATTTGCTGAATATATAACTCAACTACAGACCAAGCACAATTGGGATCAAATGTCCTAGCAATCAATGACTTCAGCGCATTATCAGTAGGTACGGGCACTGTCATAAAATACTGACCATCTCCGCTTCCTGCTGCGTATCGAGCTAAAATTTTCAAATTCCATTCATTCCTATCCCAATTAGTAACTTCATAGATTTTCTCAACTAATTCTTCAAATGTGATGGTACGGAGTACCCAAACTATTTCCGGTTCCAAGTGACTATAACAACAACCAATCTTTGGATCACGAATTATTTCACCACCAAAATATAACCAAATAGGAATCTCCAAATCCATACCTACGTTAATTTATACCAATAAGCGAGTTATTATCTCCCATAAAGAAAACCTAATTAAATTAACAAAATAATGGGGAAATAAACATCATACCTTCACAATAAAGTTGCTTTCCTTTTGAAGTATATCCAAATTCCAACAAATTAAACCTCTAACGGAAGATGGGTTTAAGTTGTCCAAAGCAATTTTGTGGGTTATTCAACAAATTACGAGGGTACTTTGACGAATTTGAGATGAGAGATGGGTTAGGGTTTCGCGAGCGAAGAGGAAGAGAAAGAATAGAGAGAAGAAGTGAGATCTGTTTTGGGGGCAGGGGGTTTAAGTCCCAAACGACACTCACTTTTTGAAAAAGCGAGTGTGGTTTAATTACCCCCGCTTTTTCAAAAAGCGAGTGTTGCTGGGCAAAGAAGGCCAAGACTCGCTTTTGAAAAAAGCGAGTGTGGTATAAACCATCCCGCTTTTTCGAAAAGCGAGTCTTAGGTTTCCAATTTTCTGAAACCTAAGACTCGCTTTTTGAAAAAGCGTGAGGGTTTATACCACACTCGCTTTTTCAAAAAGCGAGTAGGGCGTTTGTGGAATTAAAAAAAAAAACAGGTCGTTTGTGGCAATACTTTTGCAAAAAGGGTCATTTTGGGAAAAAATTCTAATTTCTACCATGTTATAATATAAGTGCAATATCCTTCAACCCTTCTACAACGTCGAAGTTTTAGCATAGTGACAAAGATTTTCACATGATATCAGAGCAACTCAGGTTCGAACCCCACCGGTTATGCAATGTAAATGCGGATTTTTTTTAAAAAAATACCGCTGCGTATTGTCCAGATCTCGGCCCACAATTTGTTGGACATTTATCTGGTTTCGTTGGCCCAAAAATGGGCTCTTGACCTGAGGGAGCGTGTTAGAATATAAGTACAATATCCTTCGACGCTTCTACATACCATTCATACTACATTTCGAACATCAACGAAACAAAGCGAGAATTCTCCGGTGTTTACTCATAGATAACGAACCGATAAAAGAGGATGACATACCAGATTGTCTCCTGCTCAGGAGACTGTGGTTGGACTCGGACTCCATTCAATCAAAGAAACAATATACACAAACCAAACTAATCTATTGTCGCGATGACAGAGCAAGATGAGAACGCTTCAGCGGTCACGACAGAACACGAAAATCGTCTCTAAACTCAGCATCTTTGCCTGCAATAGACAATAATTTCCGAGCAAAATCAATCCAACATAATAACCTCAAATTAATTGTATCCAGTAAGATGAATGTTTTATTATTATTATTATTATTATTATTATTATTATTTTATCATAAAAGGTTGGCCTTGACCCCGTATTTTATTAAAAAATTTAACAAAACATATAATCAAAAATGAGGCTTATGAAGTTTAGATCCCAACAGGTCTGGAATTCATATACCCCAACCAACAAACAAATAATACAGCGAAATCTTATCTTACTGACCCGCGGACTTCGGCATAACTAATTTCTCGTGCCAATTTGAGCTCACTCTCTCACTCAGTCCTCGCTTGTACACCGTTTATCATCTCCAATCTAAATCCTATTATTATTATTATTATTATTATTATTATTATTTAAGACCAATCTAAATAAACCCTAACAATCACCAAAACACCAAACTTACAGAAGAAGAAAAAAAATGAAGTATTGATCGAAAACAAGACAAGAGCAACAGAGAGAGAAGAGGAATGAATGAGTGACCTGAGATCGAGAATGGAATCCGATGAAGAAGACGATGATAACAGTTTTCCACAATTCTCTTCCACCTTCCATCAGTCAATATATATATACATATATGCAGTGTCGATTAGTCAGATCAGATGCCATCGGTGGATTCTGCTTTGAGATCCGCGCCCAATCGCATCCAAGGAGCCGCTGAGGTAATGGGATTTTGGGTAGCAAATAGGCGGTGGATTGGGAGGGATGAGTGCTTTGGGATCCGCGCTAGGTGGTCCTGACCTCTGATGTGGGTCGGGTATTTATTTTCAGATGTTTTTTTTAGTTCCCGTGTTACAGGTGCTTGTTCAAAATTGTTCATGATTTGTTGCGTGGTGATAAAGATGAAAGATGGGTAGAGATGGGGACGGACTCTCTGGCATTAAGGGAAGAGATTGAGAAGAAGTTGAGTTGCATCCAAACATCGAGGACAAAGAACAACTTTGCTATTTTATAAATTTTTTTTTTTTTTGATAAAAAGATGACTAAGTCATCGCTTCATTAATTAGGAGTTAACGAAACAGTAACAAGACTACAAAAAGAGCTCGAAGGCTAACATCATAAAAGTTCCGTTGCACTAAGGCCACAACAGGAACTATTCAAAATACATCAAACTAAACAACCATTCATTGCAGAAAATAAAACTGCTCCTTGGGCATCCTCCCTCCCATGAGCTACTCCTCCTCCTCCACTCTCCTCTTCTTTCTGGCATTGAGCAACCCTGTCCATTCGAAACAACAAAATTTAATTTTATGCATCAGAACAGGTAATCTATGATCTACGCTATTGAAACAGAGATCGTTACGGTCTAAAGTTAACCTTAGGAAAAGGGGTTTCATGGATGGCGTCTCTTGTAATAGGTGCTTAAATCACGAAGAGGATACGAATCATATATTCTTTACGTGCATCAGAGCGAGATGGGTGTGGGGAAAAGTAGGTCTAGCGTTCGGAGTTGTTCAGTGTCCAGGGTCTAGTGCGGAGGTCTGGGGGGAGATTAGAGAGCACAGGATTAGGAGGGATGTAAGTCTTCGAGAGTTCGGACTCTATTGTTACTATATCTTTCACGTGCGATACACGTTTTGATAAGAGTTTGATAATTTTCCCGTACGATATACGTTAAGAAATAGTTTTGGGATTGGACGTGCGTTGTACGTAATTGAGAAAAATATTTTGAAAAAAAACTACGATTTGTAGTAGCAATGCACGTGTTCATAAGTAGACATGGAGTTGTACGTACAACACATGTGTTTGTTTGGTGTTAAAAAATATTTTTATTTGAATACGCAAATAGAGTTATAGACTCCAGCCCAATCATATATATAGAAGAGTCATAACAAAAGTAACAAAGCAGTTTTACTAGCGGTAAAACTGCACAGCCAAACAAAAGAACAAAAATAACCAAACAATTATGTACAACAACCAAGCTCTCAAACCACGGCGAACTGGAGAGGCCGACAACGAAACTTCGGCCAAAAGAAAGCTGGACTGCCGCAATCCGAGCACACAGGAGGTGCCAGAACCAGGATAGAACAACCCCACAGGCCCCCTCCACCGAGTGAGAAGTGCGATCCCCAACGAAAGGATCGCCGCACCACCGCACCAGACCCGATCGAGCCCAAATGTCCACCATGACCGGACAGAAGGCGCTAGACCAACAAAGAGAACACATCACCAACAAGCAACATAGAATGGAAGCAGCACAAAACGACAACACTTGAAACTGAATGAGATACACAAATGTCCACGGGTGTTAAAAAATATTGAAAAAATTATTTTGCATGTGCGTTGCACGTTTAAATATGTGAAATTTTGTTTGCTTGTTTGTACGGGGTTGTATGTTGACAAATGATAATCCAACTCTTCCATTATAATATTAGAGATTAGAGATTACAGATATCCAAAAAAAAAAAATTTTAAAAATAATAATAAAAATTCAAGTGGCTCGTTTTTATTTTTTCTTTCTTTCAAACTAAATTGATGTGTTAGTGTCACGAAACTTATCTGAGATGTCTAAAAACTGGATAACTAGCAACCCGATGTGATGTCGGTACATATGAAGCATGTGCAACTTTTTCAAAGAAAAAGAAACTACAAGTACAAAAGTTATTTTAAGTGGAGATAAGGCTTCATATTACACTATTAAATAATGTTTATTTTGTTGTGTTTTGCTTTACAGGAATGTTAATAAGTGATTAGATTAGCAAGTAGTGGAAAAAGTTCTCATTGATTATGAGGAATTCAAAAGTAGAGCATAAAACTCATGTTTGCAGGTTGCATCAAGAACTAATACTGTTGTCGAGCACTTAATGTAGTTGACAATACTTCTTACTTGTCTCAAGTAAAAAGTGACATGTTCGATTAAATAATCAGTGAGAATTAATTCAGGATGTTGAAAAATTTCTCTTTTGAGCGGTTGAATGTAACAAAACAAAAAAAAAAAAAAAAAAAAAAAAAAATCCCAAATATAGATAGCCACTAAATAACATTGATTACCGACAACAACTAGTTTAACAACAATGCGAGTGGTTTATTGGTCGCTAAAAGTAATACAAAGCCCTCCATAACCAAGTCATAAGAAAAACCATTCATTCCTCCTCTTACATATGCATCGCAATTTACAGTTGGTTATTACAAACACAATTATCGACACTCCTTATGAGGCTTTCAATAATTTCAAATGAAACTGACCATTAGAAAATCTAGAAAGAACAAATACAAAAAAAAAAAATAGGGTTCGACTCTTCCTTACTATTAAAACTACAAATCAAAAGAAACAAGAAATGAAGTCCACTCCAAATCAAAAGACAACCGAACTAAAGTACGCCACTATTAAGAGAGAAAGAAGTCATATATTAATCATGATGTGAAATTTCAAATTTTTACCGCATTTCTTGTGTTTGATTTGATTTTTTTAGGGAAATTGTACGTGCAAATTTAGACAATTTATGCAGGTTCACTCTTTCAAATATGTTCTCCCATTTGCATCGATTTTTGCAATTTTTTTATATGGGTCCCCACATTCACACATTCACCATAGGCAAATTACAAAAGAATTTTCAGATCCTAACCCAAATTTGTAAGCAAATTTACAAGCCAGGCATCTATAGCTGAGGAATTGAAAACTTTGCTTAGATTTGCAATTTTGCAAAAGAAAATCAAAGAAATAAATTCAAGGAAATTAAGAATGTTCTTTTGGTCACGCGGATCAAATCACTTCCTCATTCCCACATTTCGAAAACTCCAACACCTCCAACACCCCTTACCTGCAACCACGTCCTCCTTCATAAACACTTCGTGCAAATTTGCAAACTAATTTCCCCAAAATATATTTTAAAATGTACAATCCCTACCTAACAATACAATCAATGATTGGGCAGTTTGTATGGACATCTATCAAGTTTAATTCACAATAGTAATTTTTGACAAAAAAACTGGTTAATTTGTCTCAACATTCATCTAGTTCAGTTCACGAAAGACATGCAAATGATGGTCTCTTTTGCTAACATGCAAATAGTGGTCTCTTTTGCTTTTTTCACATGCTACTATATAATAGCTCGACAAGATATAGGAACATTTAGAACTGATAGTCTTAACATTAAATATAATGTTTGGTTTCTCCAATATCTCAGCCCAAAATTAAACATTTAAATCAAATAATTTTGTATATTAGATAAACAATTGCTATATTATATTGCAATGAATTTCATATCATGGTGTAGAATATATAACCCACTAGAAACTTTTGCTTGGTCATGCAATCAATATTTCTGCGTGCACAACGCAAATGATGTGTTTCAAAACAGTAACGTTGGTTCGGTACCATTGTAATTAGACTTTATCTTTATTGGCTTAGAGCATCTCCAATCGTTTTTGCTATTTTGGCAATTTAGTAATTTAGCAAAATAGCAAATGGCAAAATAAGTGTTTTGCTGCAGTCATCGTTTGGTATAATATAGCAAATGAGAAAAACAAATGGACGGACAGAATATGTTGTTCCGTCCAACCAATAAAAATAACTTTAAAAAAAAATATTCGGCAAATTGGACTTTGAAGCAATTTGTTTTTATTGACTTGGACTTGGACTTGTTATGAAAAGAATGGTGGAAATTGGACTCGGATTAAAATTTACAAAAATAAATTGTACTTAAAAAAATTCTTCATTGTACCGTTCCATTTTAGCAAATGATAGAAGAAACTCTTAGAAGTTACAACTCAATAATGTCTATATCAAATTATTCATTTTATTTATCATCTTTTTTTTCTGTGAAAAATTTTCTAGCTGACAACGGACCAAACTTACAATTGATCTCAATTTATAAAGAAATATCATGAAAGAAACTTACAATTTGATTTTATTGAAATCAAATTAAACAAACACAAATATGTAGTGAGTTTGATCCATATTAGATCCAAGCCATACAAACTGGCCGAATATTTAGCCCACCCACTAACAAACGCTGACACTACAAACTCAGAAAAGGACAAAACTTAGACCCTGATCTGAACTCAGCCTGCTTCAAATCCATTTAATTTCAGCTTCAAATCCCACCGCCCCGTCTATAAATATTCCCGCTCATTCTAAAACCGATCTAAAAATTCAATCAACGCGCGCGAGCGAACGAACGAAGAGATAAAGTGAGTTTTGATCTCGTCCTTATTCATTTTTATTTATTTATTCGTTTCTTGATTTTCTGTGTTATGCTGATTCAGGTCTATTGTGGGCGAATTACAAAAGAATTGTCAGATCCTAACCTCAAATTTGTAAGCGAATGTACAAGCTAGGCATCTACAGAAGGTGAGGAATTGAAAATTTTACTTAAATTTGCAATTTTGAAAAAAACATTTCAAAAAATTAAATTCAAGGAAAATAAGAATTTTCTTCTCCAAGCAATTCATGCAAGCTAATGTTAGGTTTTCTCCAATATCTCAGCCCAAATTAAACATTTAAATCAAATAATTTTGTATATTAGATGAACAATTGCTACATGATATTGCAATGAATTTCATATAATATATAAAAACTCCCTAGACACTTTTGGCTTGGTCATGCAATCATTATTTCCGCGTGCACGCAAATGATGTGTTTCAAAATAATAACATTGGTTCAGTACCATTGTAATTAGAGACTTTATCTTTATTAGCTTAGAGCATCTCCAATCGTTTTTACTATTTTGGCAATTTGACAATTTTGCAAAATAGCAAATAGCTAAATGAGTGTTTTGCTGCAGTCGTCGTTTGCTATAATATAGCAGATGAGAAACACAAATGGACGGACGGAACATGTTGTTCTGTCCAACCAATTAAAATAACTTTTTTAAAAAATTATTGGGCAAAATAAACTTTGAAGCCATTTATTTTTAACATTGTTTGACTTGGATTTGGACTTGTGAAAAGAATGGTGGGAATTGGACTTGCATTAAACTTTCCGAAAATGAGTTGTACTTTATTTTATTTTTTTTAAATCTTCTGGACGGTACATCATGTACTGTCTGATGATCGAATATTAAAAAAAATTCCAAAAAACCCTCAGATGGAACATGAAGATCCGTTCGATCTTCAAAAAATTATAAAAAAATAGAGATGGTACATGTTGTTCCGTCTACTATATTTGACAATTGTCAAATCCATTTCTCAAATATGGCACTGCACTATTCATCGTTTGCTAAAATTTGGCAAAATAACACAAATGCAATTCTCGTTTGCTTTTTCTTTTCTTTTTGCCATTTTGCTATTTTAGCAAAACGATTGGAGATGTTCTTACAAGTTACAACTCAATAATGATCTTTGTCAAATCATTATATTATTTAGTATCTTTTTCCTGTGGAAAATTTTCTAGCTAACAATGGACCAAACTTACAATTGATCTCAATCTCTAAAGATAAATCATGAAAGGATATATGGCGAGGCAGACTCTTAACAAGTTCAAAAAGAAATTGAAAATTTTCAATACCTATGAGAGTATCTTCGAAAATATTTATTATTGATTCCAGTCACTAGAACCCTATTTACAACATGTAGCTTACCTTGCATGAACGTAGCCAATCTATTTTGAAAATCAATCTTACCACACCTCAAATTTCTATTGACAAAGCAGATTAAAGCCAAAAGGATGTGGTCACACCGGAACATCAAATACACCTACAGCCTGTTGGATAATTACAATGTGAAATAAATTGGAAACTTTTGTTGAATCAAATATTGCCCCAAAGTCTGCCTCCAACAATTTAGGTATGCACTAGGGGTAACAACAAAATTGTCTTAAGGTTTGGTTAATCTTGGCAAAACCTAGTAGATCCTTCAAAGGACCATCGAAAAGGTTTCGTTCAAATATGAAACAATTCATCAAAATTGTCTTAAGGTTTGGTTAATCTTGGCAAAACCTAGTAGCAGATCCTTCAAAGGACCATCGAAGAGGTTTCGTTCAAATATGTAACGATTCATCTAGACAAGGCTTTACAAATTTTCAAATACATATATATTCTGGTGTCTTTGAGAGCACACCACACCGTAAGCAGAAATAACCTAAGTCTACAAAAAAATATTGGCCGCCAGCCTACATCTTTTATTGAAGCATAAGCTGTGTACACTACAAACGAAGAGGGCAATCCTGACACTTTTTTTGGCCATTCCCGGTGTTTAAAGCCGGTGTAGTTTCGCCGAGATATGCCATGTCTTTTGTAGTGATAGTGACAGGACACAGGAAGATCTGAATTTTTTGCCGTACCACTTTTGAAAAATATTTGGCGCTCTGACCCACTTCCGAAAATAATTAGCAATCTGATCCAATTTTGGACACGTCAGCAAAAAATGTTATTGGGAGCAACGGCATAGTTTATTTACAAGCCGTTGTTCCCAATAATGGCATCTATTTAAAAAAAAACTCTCATGCCGCTTTTTGAAGTAACGACATAGGTTATTTTTATTCTCAACTGTTTATAGTCTCAATTGTGAGAAAAAATTGCAGGTGTGAAAATCCTATAACAGATGCCGCTATTTCCAACAACGGCATTTGCATAACTGATATCGTTATTTGAAATAACGGCATCAGTTATTAGTTTGTTTGCATATAAACAGTGGCACTCACATAACTGATGTCGTTATTTGGAATAACGGCATCAGTATTAGTTTGTTTGCATATAAACCGTGGCACCCTCTTCTCCTTTCCCTTTATCAATCGATCTGCTTTCTCTCTCTCTCTCCCGAAACCCACAATCCCTAGATCCCTAGAACCAAAAATCCCAAGTATTCGAGTCATTAACTACTAGTGATCTAGGTAGTTCAGATTGTTAGATATTGTAGTCCCACATTGGGTAGTTGGCTAGTTTTGTATTTTGTTCCTCCTATATATAGGAGATATTGTGCTTACTTATTTCTCAATTCAATATTCAGTATTATTTTCATCTTTCTTATTTATATTAATTAACACCTTATTTATATTAATTAACACAGATATAGAAAGTAACATGATAAAATTGTATCCGTTATATAACTGTTCAAACATATGTGTGTGAGAGAGAGAATCAAAACTCGAATCAGACGCAAATAAATACAAGCTGAAGAAAAAATAAAACTTATATATGTATGATATATAGTAGTAGTATATATATAAATACATGCAGGCAACCAAATATTACACATTAAAGAATCCGAACTGAGTTGAATTACCAAGATGGAGGATTAGGAGATGATGACGGGGCGTTTGCCGAGGCGCTTGATCTCGCGGTCCATGCGGCCGGTGAGCATGAGGGAGAACATCTTGATGTCGCAGATGAGGGACCAGAGAGGGTGCAGGGAGAAAGCGGCGAGAGTAGTGTTGCGCTCGACGAACAAGTGGCTGTACCAGGCGAGGCCGTAGGAGATGACTGGGGACAGGAGGAGGAACCAGGGGCTGAGGAAAAGGAAGGAGATGAGGAGGCAGACCAGGCCGGCGAGGGTTCCGGCGAAGTGGAGGCGGCGCGTGCCCGGCTTCGAGTGCTGGGCCATGTAGAAGGCCCAGAACTCGTCCAAGTTCCTAAAATTCATTTTATTTTATTTTTTTGGATAAAAAATTTATTTTCGGAAGATTAGAGATATTTGAAGATGAGGGATTAGATATTTTTAGTGCTGGACTTTTGTCGATTGAAGCGAGAAAGGGAGAGAGAGATTTTTTATATTTTTTTATATTTTCAAGTTTTTGGATTATGATATGATATTTACAGTTGTCTGATGTGGTGAGGCTGAGGTTGCGGCCGTAATTAAAAATATCTGTAGAGGATATTGTATAGGGAGAGTAAGGAGCCGTGGATTGAATTGGGCACGCATCTCCAGATGTAGTATTGACGTACTCTTTTTATTTTCTCCTGTATGCGGTTAAGAATATGGTGATGTAATTAAGTCGTAATTAGATATTAAAATAGGTTAATTAATTTAATTAAATATTGAAATATATATTAAGTTATCTAATTAATGTCCTAACCTAAGATTAACATCTCTACCACTATAATGGAGAAGGCCTTAGTGTAATTTGTCCATATCCCAATCCGTACAATGCACGTGCTGGTAGAAATTTTTTGCCCTTTTTATCCCCACCCCAAATTTTCCCCACGTGCACAGCATGTGTATAATACTAGTGCAAATTAAATGGGTTAATCTCTTGTCCATGGCTGGACGGGACATGTTCCGTCCAAGCCATTTTGGCTTCAAACCGTTTTGTTAATTTTTTGATTTTTTATTCAGACGGTACATGTTGTATTCATGTTGTACCGTCTGATCATTTTAAAATAAATAAATAAATATAGCTGAGGGTTAGACGTAACAACATTAAAAAAACATCTGATCATAAGAGCATTTCTAGTGGTGTGCTAAAATATCCAGTTTTGCAAAATTTTTAAAAAAAAAAGTGTGCTGTAATTTTTGGCTAAATACTAAAATTTTGAGTTTGAGATGAACAGTAACCAGCTATATTTGAGAGAATATATAGGAATTTGATAAATATAGCTGACGAAAAATCATCTTTCGTCCATTCAAAATTTTATCCCAAAATTTGATCGAACGATATATGATCTTTCGTCCGATGCATTTAAAAAAAATATTTAATCGACGGGAAATGATTTACCGTTCGATCAATTTTTTAAATTTAAAAAAAATTATTTCAGACCGAATTTGATCTCCAGTCCGATGCCTTTTTTTCCCCAAAAAATTGAAGGGTGCTTTTATGGAATTGTTGTATATATATTAGTTTTGAGATTGATGTGAATTTTGAGATCAGGGGTTGAGATGGAATGAGCCTATATGATGCGTACAATTTTTTTTTTAAAATCTTTATAAAAAATTCTCGGACAGGATTTTATCTCCCTTCTGAGCAATTTTTTTTAATAAAGACAAGATGATCCCGCGTCCATTACTCTGTTTGAAAAATACCTAAATTTTGGCTTTTGATGGCTACAACTACAACTCAAAATTCTTATTTCTAAATGTCAAATACCAAATTTTGGATTACAATGAATTACATATGCTCTAAACTCATAAGAATGGCAGTCGACTATTAGTATGTGTCTGTTAGCTGTTAACATTTAGTATTTGTTTGTTTAGGTTGATTTATACTGAAAAATATACCATGTTCCCGTTTTATAAGATTTTGAGAATCCAAAACTCCTGGCACAATATCCAGTAAAATGGCGATTATGTGCGAACCAGTTTGCACGTGTTCATGCTAACAGAACAGTTCGGTATGAACTTTTGGTTAGTAGCTTAGTACCCTTTACGAATGCCTGTGCAAAGGAAACATCTCTTGAACTACTTGCTCAATGCTCATAGATTTTCCAAAGAAACCATGATTGATTTAAGCATTCATTCCATATGTGACCTTATATATCATCTCACTAAACTGCCGGACATGTCTACTAGTGACTCGTACGCGAAAATCTGAAACTAGTGAATACGTTAAAGCCACCCAAGCATCGAAAGTGGACATAAATTGACACATGCCTCACTTCGAGCAAGAATATCACAGATAAAAGGGAAAACAATTTTTAGCAAATGTACTACATGCAGGGCCAGCCTCCACCTTCAGGCAAGTGAGGCGGCCAGCCTCCACCTTCAGGCAAGTGAGGCGGCTGCCTCAGATCCCGATTTTTTTACAATTTTAGGGACTCCCCCAAATTTATATTCCCGTGTATATATATATACGTATTTTGCACGTAAAAAAATTATATTGTAATTATGGACCCCAAAAATAATTATTTGGACATTTCGCCTTGGCCCCCGAAAACTCAGGACCGGCCCTGACTGCATGTTTGATTAAGAAAACAGACAATTGTACATGCCTGTCTTTTTTTCCTTTTTGGCACTACCACTTAGAAATATAACATTCAAAACCAGCATGGATATCGAACAAGTGACCAATGTTGATTGCAGGTGCTTCCAAGTTAAACACTCAATTGGCATCACAACCATTACAAAAATGTAATAGATTTATAATATACAACCTCAACTATTTTTACAAACTACTAAAAATTGCCTGACAACACTGCAACAGAAAAATGGAACTTGTGTACAAATATACGAGATGCTGTAGTGCAGACGGAATTGACTTTCACCAGATAATAGACATACAACCACTGGAAACAAGCTGTAAATAATTTAGCATGTGAAACAAAAGTAGACTCGCTTGAATATGATTTCACGAGCACCTGGAAACATATATGGTTGAAGGCCGAGTAAGATGGATAAGTGGAAGCAGACAATAAATTGAAGCAAATCATGCACTTTAGGGTTATGGTTCAAGAACTTAAGGGGATGAAACTCTTGCACTCTCAAGATGCATCGACGTAAAGCACTGGAACCAATCCAGCCAATTTCCCATCTCTTCCAGGCCGTTTCTTCTTTACCTGTAACAATACAAATGTGTAAAGTGTTTTAAACGATGTTTAATCATTCTTTCTATTGTCCGGTATAAAGTAGCAATTATACTCATTTGTCACTTTATAACGAGGGCAACACTTGCGGAAGTGTTCCACAATTTATATGAAAAATTATACTCTAATGTGAAAGTCAAAATGAGAAAAGGATGTTTGAACTTACATAGTACCAACCATCAACCTCATATTCAATCTCAATATCCTCTCCAGCAACTAAGCTCAACTGCGACATAGATGACCAGGAATAAATACGATTACCGTCGGGAAAATTTTTAATAGAAGAAGCAAGCAAACAATTTAGAGAATGAAATTGTTGGGACATTAGGCGAAAAGAACATGGTACGTTCAAAGTAATTTAAACAATTCAAAATTTGTGATCCCACCTCATCATCTCCTCCAGCAGTGAAGTCATATAATGCCTGGCCAGACTGAGGATTTTCAGAATTATGGCCTTCATCATCCTGTGAGCCAAAACTTTGAGATCCACGTCTACCAGCTAGTGGGTTCTCAAATGACTCATATCTCTGCAGTACAGATGCTGAATATGAAGGTGGTTCTTCTCTGGCCTGAATATATTCCAAATGTTTTAGAACTCATCATCTTCTCAATACTAATACATAAGTAATTTCTATGCTTTTTAGCGCAAAAAGGAAAAAAAACAAAACATAGTAATATTGGATGGAGGTTACCGGTGATTCTGACGACTCATATATCAATGAAGGAGCACCATAAGAAGTGTTGCTGAACCTGCTAGTAGCAGGTGTTGGCTTGTTCTCCTGATTGGCAAACACAATTGGTTAGTACACTTGGTAGAAACTGAAAATTCTATTTGATTTCTTCAAACAGGGGTTCTACTTGTGTGTTCAAGCAACATGACATAGTAAATCGAATAAGTGCATATCAATTTCAAACAACACGAGTAAATACTGTTGTATCTTCCCTACCAATTTCTCCGTTATTCTCTTAATGCAGAATAACAGACCACAACAAAGAATGCATCAAACATATGATATATTGGACTGAGAAAAAGCAGAAACACTGAAGTCTTAAGACAAAATACCGATTGTTGTGAAGCCCCATAGCCTGTCGGACGTGAGCTGAACAAAGAGGGATAGTTCATACCACCAAAATGGGAAGATATTGAAGACTCAATTGAGCCAGTTGACTCAGGGGATGATGCTCCAGATGACCCTGCATCATCTTCCTGAAATAAAGAATAACAGTTCAATTTGCATATCAAAATTTTCTTTAAGAAAAACCTGAAAGGATCATAGTAAATGTACCTCTGCTTCATAAGTTTCTAGTAGCGTCTTAGCCCACATGTCATCATATGCAACAGATGGCCTAGAGGTTATGTGCTCCTCATCAACATCTGGAGCATCTGTTCCGGCACCAGCAAGAAACTCATTTACCTATAGCATGAAGTTGAAATGAGATGCTGCTTTGGCTGGGTCATCTAATAAATAGAATACATGGGAAAATGTGTATCACAGACATACACCGTGAGTGGTTAAGTACAATGATTCTTGAAGAGAAACATTTTAAAAGTGCATTTTTTAGGCGTGAGGAACTCATCACATTGTACAATAAATAGAGAATCTACAGAAAAGATAATGCAACATGATAACATGATCCCCTTAGTGCTAGAAGAATCCTAATCATATTATAAACATGAATACTTTATTTATTTAAATAACACGCTCGATTCTGCTAAGTATATGCCATCGTGCATCTTAATTAGAAATAAAGCTCATACAAGAAGAGCAAAATGAAAGACTCCATGATGCAGAAACTCTTGTAGAAAATGACATTAACAACAGAAGAGAACCGAACCAAGCTTATAAGTTGATGAAAAACAAAGAAATTTGTTATTAGATTTCTCACTCTGCTCATTGCTGGTGCATTAGTTTCCCAGGCCCCATCATCTAAGCCTGCTGCCCATGCCATTGCTAACTCAGGATCAATGGAATTAGACTCTTTTTGTGTTTCTTTAGCTTCATATATAAGATCAGATATTCCGGTAGCCACAGCTGGGTCATTTAAACCCGAAGAAGCACTTATGTTGTGCCGATTTCTATAGATGTCAATCAGTTTGGCGCTGTGATCAGAGATTCAAAAATAAGAACAGAAATCAGAAAGTTGATGGAGACAATGGACCGTTAAGTAACTCTATAATACAGCATAATTTACTAGTTATAAGATATTATGAAGATTTAAGTAAAAAGTTTTTAATTTTAGTTAAATAAATTTTGCCCAAAGTAGAATAAAGTATTAATTCAAATAAAATTTATTTTATTTGAACCAAAATCGGTGGAGAGAAATAGGGGTGGCATTCAGGCCTAGTGGGCCGGTCCGGGTCGGAACCCACGAGTTCTAACCCGGGCCGGGCTTTCGCAGGCCGGGCTGGCAGAATTGGCCGGCCGGGCCGGGACATTTTTAAATTTTTTTTTTTTACATAGACAAAGAAGAAGGAAAATTGTTAAGAATTATCAAGAACATATACATAAAAGAGATATTCATAAATTAAAAATTTTTTATGAATTACAAAGTTTAATATTCAATCAAATAGATCAGTAACATTTCATACAAATTTTATCAACTTACAATATGAGGAGAACATTTGTATTTAGAGATCGAGATGACCTCTATTTAGATTGAACAGAAGGCAATGGACTATTGTCGTGCACTTCTACTCAACCTAAATATAGAATCTCATCCCACTAAATTTTCCAAATATTTAGGGTACATTATCCAAACTTCATTAACTAGATGTTCATTCGTCGCTATTTTAGGTACATTAGATTGTATATATAGAATATGCATTTTTTTTGAATTTTCCAAAATACCCTAAAAACTAGCTAGTATAGATCCGTTGGGGGGTATTTTAGTAATTACACAAACACTATTAAAACAAAAATTCTGAAGAAAAAAAACAGAAAATCCAACGGTCGGCCAGCGGGCCGGTTCAACCGGTCCCGGGTCTGAGCGGGTCGGGCTGGTTGCGAGCGGGGTCGGATTCGGTATTTTTGGGGAAAATGGTGAACCAGACTGGACCGGGTTAGTTGGGCGGGTTGGCCCTGGTTCAGCCCGGTTTTTGCCGGACCGGGCCGGGTCGAGGACCGAGCGGGCCGGTCCCGGGCTAACCCGGCCCTAATGCCACCCCTAGATTTTTCAGAGAAATACCCATAAAAGTTTGAGTGAGAGAAAGGTTGGAGAAGAAAGGACTAAAGAAACCTCTTATACTTGGTTGTTTAGACTACACAAACTTGTCTAAGTTTTATAAGCCATAATTCGTATAGAGTACTAACACAATAACTTACCTTGTAGGCCCCAGAGGTAGATATTTTGCTCTTGGAACAAAACAAAACAGAGAAACTAAATTAAGAAGTCTTTCATGATTCTCATAAAGTTTCTTCAGCTCTTCATCAGACCACTCTTGCTTATTGTTATCATGATTTCGCACATCTCTGCAGTCATTGAATAGAAGTAAAAAACAATGATAATTGAAAATCCAATTAGGAAAATTTGGACATGAATAAGTGAGCATAATTGAATATCCAAATAGGAAAATTTGGACACAAATAAGTGATCACCGAATCAGTTCATCTTGTGCTCTGTACATATCATCAAGGACATTCAGCATAGGACTTATCAGAGAACCAAGACCAGTTCCACTAGCACCTTGTTCTTCACCATTACTGAACTTATACTCTGAGAACTGAGTCTGTACTCCACCCTGAGCTAAAGCATGTAGAAATTCATATATCTGTAGTCTATATGGCTCGCCGGACCTAATTGCCACAGTGATAAGGGCTTGCACAGCAATTATACGAACCTGAGTAGCGAATACTTGATTTGAGGAAAAGAAAAGTGAAAACTAACGATGGGTTTCTATGATTTAATGTTATTACATGAAATTCCGAGGAGAATTAATCAGGTGTATTTACCTCCCAACTTCCACTGAACGCACATCTTTGAAGACGAGTCAACGCACCAGAAAGTGTAGGGTTTCGTGAACTAGCAGCAGCAACCATTTTATCGGCATCTAACATCATTAGTGCAGTACCTGGAGGTGTCACAGATTCCCAAGCATATTCAGATGCAGCATAATTTGCATTTTCACCTAAAAACCACACCTGTAAATTTGGCAATTAACTTCACATACTTGATATTAAGTATAGTTCTGATGGTTCGTTATAGTTAAATATGTAATAAATGTATATGGAATAGTGCTTACAGCAGCCTGGACTAATTTTTGTAATGCCAGAGCAGATTTTGGATCTACTGCAGAAACTCTATCAACAGATGTCAGACCAGACATTGATCCAGGTTGTGGAGGAGGTAAATCAAGGACTATCGTGACTGCTTCCAGAGCTGTGTGCTTCCCATCTGGTCCAGCTCCGACAAGGCATGTCTAGGAGAAAACAATGTTGAGCATTACGTATTAATAACATATCTCAGGAAAAAAACTAATCTGTTGCGCTAAGCCTCAAAAACAAAATTGACAAACAAAGAAGACAAGTAATTGCCAGTTCCCATTGTGAAATCACCTGCCACTAAGCTAAAATTTCGAAGTTGTAGAAGGGTTGAGAGAAACTGTATTTGTATTCTAACACGTCCCCCTTCAGGTCAAGAGCCCATTTTTTATGGGCCAAAGAAACGAGATAAATGCCCAACAAATTGTGGGCCGAGACCTGAACTATATGCATCAGTATTTTTTTTTAATCCGCATTTAAATTGTGTAGCCGGTGGGATTCGAACCTGGATTGCTGTGATACCATTTGAAATTCCCTGCCACTAAGCTAAAACTTCGAAGTTGTAGTAGGGTTGAAAAAAATTGCACTTGTATTCTAAAACCCATATTACTGGAACATCATTTGTAAATGCACTAATCAGGTAAGGAAAAAACACTTCTAAACAGGGAAAGCTTATATTGACTGAGCTATGGACAAGGCATTCAAAACAAAAATAAAGAGAAGCATCGTAACAAAATATACCCAACGATTAAGAGCTGCATCCAAGTACAGGAAGGTACGCTCACAGATACATACAAACTTCACATAGCATTTCATATTCCAAATCTTTAGTGATATAGTATATGCTACTACCAAAAAAAGGTGAATATTACTTCAAACAGATCTTTGAGCCAGAGGGTCTGTGCATCGCATTTTAAACTGAACGTAGTTTTGCGACCTAACCTAAATGTAACAGAGCAAATAAAACCTCAAGACACTGAAAAAGAGGACCCTAATACAAAAGGCTTAACCATAACGGTATCGAATTGCGGGAATAGGGGAAGGCCACATGTATAAAATTTACACTCGCAAAATCATAATGGAGCAACCTTAAGTTGCACCAAGACTAGCCCTAAAACCTGAAGATGAAACAGAAAATACATATAAAATGAAAAACATATGACTCCAATTGCCATAGGTAATTCTTGGTGCAATCGTGTTACTATTGAAAATTATTCATATTACAAATCAAAAGTATTAGAATGACCTATATATATCTATATAATAAAACACAAAGAAAGCTATCAAGCATTCAAGTGGCTCTCCTTCAATAGTAAGGAAATCAATGGTCCAGATCTAAGCTCTCAAAACACATTTTCCCTCCCAAAAGTTTTCCCCCAAAACTCAAATTCAAATCCCCCCCCCCCCAAAAAAAAACTCCTTTATTTATTTAATTATTTCTCTCTCTCATTCTCTCTCTATTTAGTCAGAAATTTAGATTTTCAGATTTCAGGTTTGTAAATTTTCAGATTTTTTATGTTTTTTTATTTCTCATGTTACATTGAAAATAGCAAATATTTCCTCAATAGTTAAATTTCATCATTTTCCACCCTCAAAAGTTCTAAGAAGTTGAATTTTATACCCCCATTTATAATTATTTTTCAACATATACTAATGGAAACATGGACTTTTATTTACAACTAATTATTGTTATACTATTCAAACTTGAACTACATAATTGTTGTTCCACTGTTTACAAGGCTTTTCATATGATGTATTGTTCCGAAGACGTGCCGTAGGCACGTGTCCACAGGCAAATCTAGTACATATATAAGAAAGTAAATCGAAACTAGCAATGTTGCAGACGTAATTGAAACAACTATGAAATGTGAGAGTGAAGACCAAGGAATACCTAAAAGTGAACCTTACCATAAGGATGGCAAAATTGAGAAACTACTCGTTAATATAATCCATGTATCGGCAGCACAATTAAAGAAGGGAAGTGTTTCAAGTACTATGTATCTCAAAATACTCATGATGTTGAAAGAGAACTTAGAAATAGCTAGTCAGGCAAGAAGGACAACTAAAAAGATTCGTCTTCCAATAATTAGTCATCTAGGAATTGAGTCTCCCCGGACTATGCAAGTTGACAGTAAACTATTGTCAAATCTTAAATGGAGACTTATGCTCCATAATTGACCGTACTTGATTTGACAAGCTTAGAGAACAGTAATAGATCAGGATGGTTATGGTAGGTAAGAATATCTCTAAATAAAAATTGTAGCTGTAAAGTTGAGATAGACAGCAATATATTAAAGAAAACATAATACATGACTGCACTCATGAGAAGCTTCCATGATAGTTAGAGGCAGCTTATGTTGAGGAAAGATGGTTCTGACATGTGTATCACAGACTGATAGGTGCTCTATTTGTGGAAACCTCATTAGTTGTGACAAAAATATATGATTAACTAGCACAAATTTTCAATTGTCAAAGATCAACAAGCGATGATAATTGTCAGCTTACCTTGCACACATAAGATGTCACTAGTGACAAACACATGAAGGA
The DNA here is from genome assembly GCA_017893485.1 of Hemerocallis citrina. Lineage (NCBI taxonomy): Eukaryota > Viridiplantae > Streptophyta > Magnoliopsida > Asparagales > Asphodelaceae > Hemerocallis > Hemerocallis citrina. The sequence continues at coordinate 789,667 of CM030359.1, read as the reverse complement.
GTATCGATATGATATTCTTTTGCTAGAATACGTAGAAGGCATATAAGAAAGCTTAATATTAGAATATGAGAAACAAAGAAAAGTAAACTCACTTTCCATAAAAGTTGCAACACATCAGCATCAATCTTTCCAGGGGATTTGGTGGCAAAAATTCTTGCAATTTCCAGTAGCGTGACTGCCATAGCTGGGGTAGCCTGTGTCCAAAGAAATAAATAAGTAAAACAGAAATAGAATCATACGGAAACATTGTCTCTAGCCTTTGGAAAATGAAAAGAACAACACAAAGACATAAAGTAACTTGAAACAATGGAAATGTTAAGAGAAAAATTATATAGAATAAATTATCCTCTCCCCCTCTTTCATTGAGGGTAGAACTTCAAGGACTATGGTCCAGGAATGGATTGCAATCACTTTGATTACAGTAGCAATTTGAAACAAACAGAATTTTGTACTGTGCTTACACTTCTTATCCATATTTCAAGCAGTATACTACTTCATGGGCTTTGATCCCGGAACGCAGTGGTCCAATTACTAAAATTTTGAAACAAGTGAAATCCACATTACATTTACTGGATCTGAGTTACTTGGAACCATGGTTTCATGACTCATTATCTGGTATCGGCTGCCATTTATCAGTAATATGGGACATGCAGGGAGTCTCGGTAGGAAAATTTCCAAGCCGACATGGCAATGCATCTCGGCATTGCTAAGATTTGTCACCATGCTTGAAACAATTGCTTTTCTGTTCTAATTTTCATTATGTCAAGTTTGTGTATATTTAGAGTAGATGGACAAGATTGCAATATAGACGAGAACTTGCTCTCCAGCCCATAGACCATTTCAAAATCATCAATGTCAAGTATCCAGAACCAGAAGATCCATCTAATATTACCTATATCCTTCATCAGCTGTTGGAATGCATTGTAAAGAAAAGTTATCCATAAATGACAAACTTGGACAATTTTGAGAATACTGGCCACAGAAGCAAAAGAGGTTCACTACTAGGTCAAAGATTCATAATCTGAAAATTGTACCAAACGATTTGTCATGTATTGATTGATCAATATCTTTCTCAGTCTCCAAGTGTTTTACTTTATCAGTTAAGAAAATATGAAGAACAATTCAGTCATTTAAAATTATTCCACGATACTCTTGCATAAGTATCAGCAATAAGGAATTTGGCATTTTGACGGAGTTGTCTCAGGCTAGCAGAGGGTCATTAAATTATGCCACATCTTTCAACAAACTTTGCGCTTTATGGTAAGTCTTAGAAGATGATGATGAGGACCTGTTTTTTTATGTTAACGAATAAAAATGACAGAGAACCTAGTTAGAACCGAAGTGTAACCAATAGATACATGAGTCAGTGGAATGACTTTAAGGCTTGTTACAGAATATTTTCTCTTGCAAGTTTGTGAAACTTCTAAGATTCGAAAAGGGAATACCTTGAACCGAGCATGTAAAGTAAGTAAGATTTCATTCAACAAGGCTGATGGCCAAGCTGGATCAGAAAGCTCGGATGCAATGATAGCTCCCAACTCCTCAAACGATTCATGTGGATTTTGCATCCAGATCAGAGCTTTTATTACCATTCCACGAACATAAACACATTCACATGCCACTGTTGTTCGCACTACTTCCATAAGTGAAGCTAATAAGCTTGCAATTGTATCCTTACCACCCGTCCCAGAGGAAAGCGACAATGCCTTCCGGGAGGCTGAACAAAATATTGCACACTTCAGACTAAATATTTAAGATAAAACAAACACTATAATAATTATTTTGGTGGAACAGTGGAAAGACAACACAACAAAGAGAAGGCAATCAAACACTGCACGAATTATTTTAGTGCAACAATCATCATTATGTCAAGAAGAACAAGAAGCTGGTCTTTCGCCAAATCATCAGTCAAAGGATTCTTATTCTATCAGTATAATTTGATTAATAAAATATAAATATCTTCACAATCTATAGGGTCTGATATGGAGCAGAAGTAATAAACGGATAATGTTCCAGGGAAAAAATTTTAAAAATTCAAACTTCTCTCAAAGTAAAACTTCACACAAGCAAGGAGTTTGCAGTTAAAACTAGAAGATCAGTTGGTGGGTGAGAAAACCAAACCACACTGTTCATGCAGCTGAACTTCAAGCACAAGCAATCACAAATCATAATGAGAATAGCTAATTATCGTAAACTAACAACCAATTATCATAAACTAATAAATTATTGTAAACTAAAATGGAAAAAACCACTCAGATCATAATATGTATTGCCTGCATCATTTACATCCCATAATGACTTTATAAATATTCCGCTACCAGCATAAACAAGACAGAACTGAGTCATCTGACACAACTAAATGATTAGCACAACAGAAAGCTGATTGTCTCATAGCAATAAGAGTATCAGTTTACTCCAGGGAAGGCTTACTGTATGATTCACAATATTATGCATATAGCTGACAATTATGGTAGAAAATAAACTGTCATAAGATACCTTCTGATTGTGAGGTGTCATTGAGATCTGAATCCACTGAATCAACATTTTCTGAATATGCATATAGCTGAGCTCCTTCATCAATATCTACTCCTAAAGAATTTGCTGCTGCCCTGCTTTTTCCCATTTCCAGAACCACCCTTGCAGCCGCATGAAGCACAGGACGAGAAAAACTACGAAAAGAGCTCTCCAATCTGTAGACAGACACAGAAATTAGAATCATTTTTTAGAAGTACACTTTTTACGCTTAAGCGACCAAAAAAGCAAAAGCGGTGAGATTAATGCTAAAAGAAAAGCAAAGCAGACTTATTTAGCGGTCCACCGATTTTAATGTGCTTTTTCAATTAGGCGAGCCGCTTAATTGGCCCGATCCGCTTAATCGGTCGCATAAGCGGATCAAAGTGTAAAAATAATAATACTAATAACACAACTTAAAACCCTTTTGAACCAGAACCACCCAATATCCAAATTTACAAGTTGATCAGCCTAAAATCTGAAGTTTCTCAGACCCTAACCCTAATCCTCTTCTACAAGCAACCCTTGACTTGCGGAATGTGGTCTACTTGGCTCACCTCACTTTGCTAGGTAATTTTTCATCATGTTTTAATTGTACATATACTTTTAATGCTATGTAACTCAGTATGTTCCTTCACTTTATAGCATTTATATTCCATACTCCTGCAATTTGTAGCATTTTTACATCATTTATTATTCATTGCACAGAAATTTGTACCATTTTCTGCATTTTCTTTTACTTGTTATAATTTTCAAGGATTTTGAGAATTATCCTAAAAGTTTAAATTTATATAGAGTAAATTTAAAAAAAGCGGAGCACTTAATCACACTTAAGTGCTAAAAGCGATAAGCGGTCCTTGAGCTCTTAAGTACATTTTAGGCTTTTAAAAACCATGAATAGAATAATGGAAGAAGAGTATAAGGTCTGACAGAGTTCTCAATATAGATTTCCAATCTTTGCTGATGATACAATTTGGCAAGAGAGGAAAACTGCTGGATCACCAAGTTGGAAAAGCAATTTGTTAGAAGAAAGGAAACATCGTTTACCTTCTCATTACAAGTTTCATAAGAGGCTGGGGACGCCTCGCCTTTGAGGACTTCTCATTGCTCGGTTTCGGTGAAGGGGCATCCTTAGCTTGTGATTTACTATCCTTTGAAGACACAGATGGTGCTTCGGGCAACTTCAGAATTTCTCTGGTTAATTGGATCCATCCAGCAGCTCGGTCTTCGGTTCTACAAATAACAAAATCAAAAGTAGGCAATATAATGTTTTGACAATAGAAAGAGAAAATCATATACATTTATAGATAATATTTCAATTACAATGAAGTAACATATACCTTTCAGTATCAGATTTCCCCAGTACACACATTATTGCCTCAAAACAAACTCGATCACTAGGGTCAAGAAGAAGTTGATAGAGGACAGAAGAGAACTGAGCTTTAATGTCGGGCCTCTCTAAAACCAAAAAGAAAATCAACAAAACAAAATAAGAAATATCAGCTACAACTGTAACAGTATCCTAGAGAGGGGGGGGGGGGGGGGGGGGCACAGTTTGCTAAAGAACATAAATGGTATCTTATTCAGCGTACCATCCAACGAACGTGCTCTAGATAATGTATGACACAGTCTAGCAAGGGACACCCTAGCAAGAACATCATGCAAATGTAAGACATCCAACAGTGCACCTGCTTCAATTAAAACCTGTCTTAGTAAGATTAATATTAATGACGTATGCTCAGCCACACAGGAGAAATTATCAGAATAGGTAACTAGCGCCCTCACATCAAGTAGTAGACAAGAAAAAGGATTATTAAATGGAATAAAAACTTAAAGGCAGAAGATAATTTATGTGGCAATGCAGTAAAACCATTTTCAGCAAACATATATACCGTCGAATCACACCTCAGAGATTTCTTTAGGATTATAACATCCAATTAATTGCTGATTAACAAATAAATTATTTTACAAGTTTTCCTATCAAACTGAAACATAGTAAAACAAAATATCAAATTTCCGAAGATAAACTGTGAGTAATTTTGTCAATCAATCACCGAACTAACAGATTCATGTAGTGTTTCATCAAACAAATTTTACTGATTTGAACACATTTAAGACATCAACAATTTGATAAATCAGCATAATTATCATGAATTTTCTAACTAAAGTAAAAAAAAATGACAAATGAAAAATGTTGTCAAAATTAACCTAGCCCCTATTTCCATGTAGCATGTCGACTTTGTAGAGAATCTGATACCACTAGTGGTGCCAACTACGGAACACACACCACAAGAAACCGATACATACCACAAGAAATAGATACGCACAAGACCTAGATGCACCAAGGGCAAGTTTCCACAATAATCGCAATATGTCATAGCCACTTGGACACAATAATATGCGAAGATAACCAATACTTAATCCTCAAGAAATACAAATATTACAAAGAGATCAAAACTCTCAATCTGTCAGGGGTTGGGTTTCGATGAGTTCTTGATCTTGCCATTTGGGGAAAAAATGAGTGATTAGGGTTGAAAGGAGGAAGAGATGGGAAGAGAGAAGAAGCTTAAGATTCTTATTTTTAATATCTAAAAACTCATTACAGCTAGCTTAAGTAGAGGGAGGATGTAAGCGGTTACGCTACAGGACAAGATTCAAATAGCACGTGCGAAGCGCACTAAATCTCTCCCGCTACTGCCTATTTGAAATTAGTGCATACTGCACGTAAACAAAACAAACGGACACTAAACTGAACAAACAGATACACCAAGCACCAGATACATTCTCATAACAGATACAAGCTATGAACTCAGGTCTTTGACCCCAATGGCACAGACGGTGGTGGCGATGAGTCTGCAGATCACTCCGACGATGGGGGAATCCCTGGAATCCCTGACAATTCCTCCCCCCTTAGAAACTTGTCCCAAGTTCAAATCCTGGGTATTTGCGCCGAAATTCATCTATATCAACCCATGAAGCGCAACCCAAATCGGAGTCTTGGCAATCGGAGTCTTGGCAATCTCTTACGTACTCTTGTGGGAGAGAACTTGGGAACATGGAATTTAAAATTAACAGTTGCTGAATGTGCTTATAACACATCTAGGAATAGAACCACTGGCATAAGTCCATACGAAGTTGTACACGGTTATCGTCCTAAGCAGCCAATAGATCTTGCTCCCATGTTAGAACATCACCGAGTCTGCATCTGCATTTGCATCCCGCATTCATGACTTACATAGAGAAATTTCCAAGAAAATTAATGAAAATAATTTTAACTACAAGTTAAGAACTGATATTAGAAGAAAGTTTAAAACTTTTAATGTGGGTGACGAAGTGATGGTTCGGATTCGTCTGGAACGGTTCCCAGCGGGAACCGTTAAGAAATTGAATGCACGTGCTGCAGGCCCATTTAAAATTCTTCATAAAATCAATGATAATGCCTATGTTGTTGACCTCTCCGAAGGCTTTGGCATCATTAAAACTTTCAATGTTGAGGATCTAGTACCCTATGAAGGCCCAGAATTTAACCCTAGAAATCCTCTTATAGATGAGCCTACTCTGCAGCCTAATGGTGAGATTCTCCCATTACCTTCACTACCAGATACTATTTACCCATCGACAGATGAGTTGAATAATATTTTAGATGATCAGATAATCTCTACTAGAAATGGTGGTACTTATAGATATTTGGTAAGTTGGAAAAACAAACCGGAGTCAGAGAACACTTGGATAGATCGTGGAGAGCTCCAGCGTTTGGATGCAGACCTTTTGGAGCACTATGACAGGAGGACTGGTTTTGACTCGACTGGATCGAGCCTTCTCCCACCCGGAGAGAATGATGAGGACATCGGTTCAAGACGATTTGGACGTTTCTATTAGCGCGGGCGTCGCCTTGGACAGCTGCTTATTTAGTTTAGGATTTTATTTCAGTACCATATTTGTTTCTGGCAATTATAACCATATGTAATCTTTTTTATATTTTTTAGATTCTAAGAATATTTTGAGATTTGTATCCAGATGTATTTTGAGCCTATTTATAGGCCTTCAGATTAATGAGAAAACATGTCATTTTTTATTAAAAAAATTGTGTTCAGTTTTTGCTCTTCCTCTCTCTCTTTGTGTGATACAAGTGAGATCCAAATTATTAGGGTTTGTGATAAATCCTAGTACAATTTTAGGGTTTGTGATAAACTCTAAAATCTAACCCAAACTAAAAAAATCTACCAAACAAAATTACCCAAACCCTAATTTCCCAAATCCCCAAAATCAAAACCCTAATCTCACCTTCTTCCTCTTCCCAAATCTCGACCAAAAAGAAAACCCTAACCCTCCTTCAGAACCATCCTGATCCCCTCCTCACTTCGCACTCTCTCTCCCTCTCCCCACTGCCGCAGCCCTCCGACCTAACCCCTCTCACCTCCACCCCAAATCGCGCCACCCCTGACGCGCGCCGCCTCACCGAAACCCCCCTCCTCTGACTTTGACGACAACAGCAGCCAAACCCAACCAACACTGTTGTCGCGGCTGCCCTTCTCGTCGACGCAGACCACCTCGATGCTGCCTTACGTCGCCGCCGTCGATGCCGTCCCCGTTCGCCAACGCCAGTCCAGATCCGCCAGCCTCGCTTTGCTGCCATTGCTCTTGAAGTTGTTGTTGTCATTGCTATGCTCTTTCACGATCTACGCTGGTTTCTTTGTACTCGGTATACTCTTTCCACTATTAAATATTTGTGTTTTACTGCTCTATTATCTATTATATTATCTGATTTGCCTGTCGTCCACATAAATAATCAAGATTGAGTGTTCCACATGCTTGATTAGAGTACGAATCAATATTGAATCTATTACTTGCTAAGAACACTTAGGAATTTAATTATTGATTGTAGAGTGAATTATTAATTTGGATTGTTAACATGATTTAGTTCTTGAAAATCCATCCAACTAATTAATTGTTTAAAATTTCCAACTTTGGTCCGCACCTACATGTTGGTAAAATTAATCCATTAAGAATCTTGAAAATTCTCTATTTTAGGGTTAGTTTACATCACCATATCCCCCACTTCGAACACTCGTTCAGTTCTTCCCTTATCTGCGAAGAATTTCATTCGACCTTGAGCAATTGTCAGATTATCCTTCAATAGCTTCATGATGGCGTCTCTGGACATGAGGCTCTCCTCAACCGCAGGCAGGGCTGATGTACATGGAGTGTAGTGTAATAGAGTCGGAGGAGGTCTCCCATAAACACTCTCGAATGGTGTGAAACCTGTTGATGCATGCCAACAGGTGTTATACCAAAATTCAGCACACCCAAGTCATCTAACCCAATCTGTAGGTTTCTGCCCACTTAAACATCGCCGATACAACTCTAATGCCTTGTTCACTATCTCCGTTTGGCCGTCGCTTTGGGGATGGTATGCAGTCGACATTTGCAGCTTGCAATTCTGTTGTATAAAGAATTCCTTCCAAAATTTGCTAAAGAATATAGAGTCTCGGTCGCTTACAATGCTACGGGGCATGCCATGTAGTTTGTATATGTTGTCGATGAAGACCTGAGCTATAGACTGTGTTGTGTAGGGGTGAGCGATTCTGATGAAGTGTGCATACTTTGATAAACGATCCACCACAACCATGATGGCATTCTTACCAGAGCTTTTGGGTAATCCCTCTATGAAATCCATGGAAATATCTTCCCAAATTCTCTCAGGAATTGGAAGGGGTTGGAGGTAGCCTGCAGGTAGGAGAGTTTCGTTCTTGCTACGTTGGCATATTAAGCATTCTCTTATCAATTTCTTCACGTCTTTACTGATTCCTTTCCATATGAATGCTCTCTTAATTCTTTGAAGTGTTTTGTGGAACCCCGAATGCCCCCCATGCTGGATGAGTGATGATTGAGGAAGATCAATTTCTTCACACTTGCATTTGGACTGATGAGGATCTTCCCCCGATAATACCAAATTCCCCCCAAAAATGTGTAATATGTAGTGTTTAACTGGTCTTCTTGTTGCTTCTCTGCTAGCTTAAGGAAATAAGGAGCATGTTCGACCATGAGCTTGACTTCATCCAAGAATTTGATAGACTCCAATTTCGTGGAAGATTGGACCGAAGCTCTGATACCAAATTGTCAGGGGTTGGGTTTCGATGAGTTCTTGATCTTACCTTCTGGGGAAAAAATGAGTGATTATGGTTGAAAGGAGGAAGAGATGGAAAGAGAGAAGCTTAAGATTCTTATTTTTCATATATAAAAACCCATTACAGCTGTCTTAAGTAGAGGGGGGATGTAAGCGGTTATGCTACAGGACAAGATTCAAATAGCACGTGCGAAGCGCACTAAATCTCTCCCGCCATCTCTCCCGCTACTGCCTATTTGAAATTAGTGCATACTGCACGTAAACAAAACAAATAGACACTAAACTGAACAAACAGATACACCAAGCACCAGATACATTCTCATAACAGATACAAGCTATGAACTCAGGTCTTTGACCCCAATGGCACAGACGGTGGTGGCGATGAGTCTGCAGATCACTCCGACAATGGGGGAATCCCTGACACAATCTCTCTATCTCACCTTTGAAGCACTCGACACTCACCTCTCTTGAAGTAGTACAATGATAACGGCTCACCTTGATTCTAAGTTTTCCCTTAGCCCTACAGTTCACATCTATTGCTATATATATATCCCCCAAGTAAACCCTAAAAAGATATACACAAATAGAACTTATTGAATTTGAAACCTGCAGCCTAAAATAACATACAACGCCGCTACAGTCGACTTTGCAAAGGCACGACCGACTGCAATAACCCTTCGCCAAACCAGAGGGTTGGACAGTCGACTGTCCAATGCAGTCGACTGTCAACATGAAAGTCGACTGCAGTTCTGCTTGCTGTCGATCCTGCCTTCCCTTTGTTGTCTTTTTCTTCTCTTCTTCTTCTCCAACTCCAACTCCGTGCCTACATGTATTTGAGGTCACACTTCATAATAATCTCCCACTTGGACCAAATACACAACGCTTCAAAGTTATTATATCTTTACCACGAATTATCTCTACCAGTCTACCAAAACTCATGAAAGACCCAAGTACTCCTCACTATCAAGAATAGCACCTTCGCCACTCCACCACGTGGAGTGCACTAATAACCAACCACCCCACATATGCTCATGAAGGATGTGCCCCACTAATCGCATAGGACACGAATAACGGAAAAACAACCTCCCGTGTCCGATTCCATGTTATAAGACTCCCCAATTCACAGAATCTTCATTAAAACCGGACATGGTTCAAAGTCTTTCAATTTAGGAAACACGGATACTTCCAAATGGCCGATGTACTCGTGTCAGATGTGTATCGGATGTCGATACTCCTTGGGTACTCCCGGGTGCATACCCAAGGAGAACTTTATATTTGTAATGCATTTTTCACAACTTTTAGACACAATTATGTTTAAGATAAATGTATGAGGTCCTAAAGTAATTTCAAAAGTTTGTTGTTTACAATTATGTTCAAATACAAGTCACCCAAAGATTTGATAGTTAGATTATCATTTTTTTCTCCGAAATGTTCATTATTATAGTGTATTCTTATAGTTCTATGAAATTACTTAAATGATTGCATTTTTAACAAGAAAAATATTTTTATATCTATAAATATAATATTAATTATTTTGCATTTAACTTATCCACCAACGCACCAATATCCTACTTTTTTATATAATCACATATCTCCGTACCTATGTCGTGCCATACCCTCACCCCGTACCCATGCTTCATAGCTTTCAATGCACCATCTACACTAGAAGTCTCCGTGGGCGATACCTTCACAAAATCCACAGACTGCTCAACCCATACAGCCTCATTTCGGTTACTCTTATCGACATCACCACGCATATCGATTTCAGTGCTCTCTATCTCACAAGAGCAACTTGAAGCTTCTTCTGTCATATCATAAAGAACTCTTACCGCAGTAACGTCTTGCTCTCTAGGATCCCTCTCATGGTTAGCAACTCCCACTAAATGTGTAACCTCCTCTGAATTCGCCCCACAACTGAAAGAACTCGATTGCACCCCACACAACCTACTAATCGATTCCGACTAAGTCAACTACAGGAGGAACGCCTCTTACGTCTCTAAGCAAATAAACCGTTCCCTCAAACTTCTCGTTTGCTATCACCCTTGAACCTGCAACTATACGCATTTTTCTACTACCAAATGTAGTTGACAAACTCTCTTTATCTAGCCTTCCCATTGAGATAAGATTTTTCTTCAAATCTGAAATATGCCTTGTTTCCCGCAAGACAATACTCTGATCATCACTGGCTTTCACGCGAATAATACCAAATCCACTTACATGACACCTCTGACTGTTCCCCATGATCACATCTCCGAACCTCTCCTCGAAGTGCAAAGAAAATAAACTCCCGAATTAATACACCAATCTCGTGTGTCCAACTCCATCCTAGCTGATAAGCATAACTCGTCATTTCAATGGACACCACATTGGCTTCCTTTGGTTTTTTCCGCTTCTTCATATAGGCCTTACAACTGCGCATCATGTGACCGCTCCTGTGACAATACCAACACTCAGGTATGTGTCCCTTGTCACTGTCATCAGATCCACTCTCAGACGAACTACTATGATCCTTTTTTCTTCGACTGTTCATACATTTCTCTTGTCTGTTCTCAGCTGACATTACAAAATCCAAAGAAGATGATGAAATTCCTCCATTTCTGACCCTTATCACCTCATTCAGAATGTTACTCACCATATCTTGTAGAGACGCCAAATCTGTCATTGTGCATGTAATAGTTGTAATAGTCAGTTCCACCGTACCATACTATCGGGCAAAGTAGATAGAAGTAACATTGATCGTCCCCTTTCTGAAAACTTCAATCCTTCAACTTCCATCTGATTGTAAACCATACAGTAATTGTTCACATAATCTGCTACTGAACCCCTTCGCTCAACTTCATATTAACCAACTTCTTTAGATGAAGAATTTGATTAGATGCTGACGGTTTTTTATACATATGTGAGAATCTCCATAGCCTCATTTGTAGTCTTTGTCTTCAAGATATAAAACATCTTTCTACTCAGTCCCAACTGAATCTATCCTAGCACCTTCTGATCCAAACGGTTCCATGCCGCAAAAATCTTCGCATCCTTGTCCGCACCTTCCAGCTTCTCATCAAACAACAGACCATCTAGATATTTCTGACGAAGATAAATTATCATATGAATCTTCCACCTCGCAAAATCACTCATATCGAACCTCTCAACTTTCGACATGCTATCGGCCATCGAGAAACCTTTGCTCTGATACCACTTGTAGAGAATCCGATACCATGTGTAGTGCCAATTGCGGAGCACACCACAAAAAATAGATATGCCCAAGACCTAGATGCACCAAGAACAAGCCACCACAATAATCGGAAGATCTCACAACCACGGTCCACATGAACACAATAATATGCAGAGATAATCAATACTTCTTAATTCTCAAGAAATACAAAGATTACAAAGAGATCAAAACTCTCCATCTCTCTCTCACCTTTGAAGCACTCAGCACTCACCTTTCTTAAAGTTGTACAATGATAACGGCTCACCTTGATTCAAAAAAAATTCTTAGCCCTAGAGTTTACATCTATTGCTATATATATAGCCCCTAAGTAAACCCTAAAAAGAAATACATAAATTCAATTTATTGGACCCGAAATCCGCTGCAAAAAATAACATACAACGTCATTGCGGTCGACTGTGCAAAGGCGCAGTCGACTGCAATAACCCTTCGCCAAACCAGAGGGCTGGACAGTCAACTGCGGTCGACTGTCAACATGACAGTCGACTGAAGTTTTGCTTGCTGTCGCTGCTGCCTTCTCTCTGCTCTCTTCGTCTTCTCTTCTTCTCCAACTCCAACTCCGTGCCTACGTGTATTTGAGGCCACACTTCCTAACAGACTTTCCTAATGAGAATTTCATGTTAAGTTCTCACTCAAAATCTACTCATAATCTGACATCTGAATCGGACTAGTGATGTATTAATCAATCAACAAAAGCACAAACTTTTAGCATTATACAACTTACAGTAAGAGAACCAAATCTAATTCCTTAACAGGACATGGCAATATTGCAATCTAACTGAAGCTCTAAAATCTAAAGCTTGAGGTATAGAATCAGAGCAATTACAAAAATTCTGGTAATACAATCAATTTTGTTTACTATAATTACTGGAATTTTAGTCTTGTTTTTTTGCAAGCAAAAAAACGTTGAAAATAAATATGAAAAAGAAAGCATGGCTAGCCACATACCTCCTGGTTGTGCATGCTTGCCTGTAAAGGAAACAAGAGAAACAGCATCATTACAAAGACCAGCTATGCTTAAACTGCAAGGTTTGAGTGCAAAATCAAGTGAAAGGAAGAAAACGCCCAATGTGTAGTGGAAGTGCACAAAGGTGGCAAAACCATGTAGTTACAAAAAGCCACAACAGTGTTTAATAAATGTATATACTGACCCAAAGCCATAGCAACAGAATAAGGATCTCGCATAGCTATATCAGAAATGATGGCTAACGCATGCCTCACTGCAACTGGATCAGCAAATGAGATCCTGCAATCACGTTAAAATCAAAATTCTCAAATTGGTGATGAGATCAAGTAAAATCTGTGAAAAGTAAAAGGTAACAAGTGCAATCATATTTTTACAATACAAGTCCAATTCCCTCAACCATACAACAACTTCGAAGTTTTAGCCTAGTGGCAGGAACTTTCATATTGTATCAGAGCACCCCATGTTCAAATTTTGCTGAGTGCGCTTATTTATTTTCGGAATAAAAAAAATTGTTATCTCGTTGCATACATCTAGGTCTCGGCCCACAATTTGTTGTGTATTTATCTTGTTTCTTTGGCCCATTAATAAAGAAGGGCACTCGACTTCTCGGGGCGTGTTAGAATACAAGTGCATCCCTCAACCCTTCTACAACTTCGTAGTTTTAAGCCTACCGGCAGGGACTTTCACACATATAACAATCAGACAGCTAGATTCTTCTTGCCAAACAAATATCACTGGTTTTATAAACATGAACAATGTTTGGTTTTCTTAACTGTGGTCAAGCAGCAATGCAAATTATACACATCAAATGGAAGCTATACTGTCCTAATTCAACGATGATACACAAATGAAACACACTATCGTTCCAAATTAGTAGAGTGCTCCAATATCATTTTCTTTCTTTAGTTAATAACTAAATTAAAATTGTCACATGATGAGAAATGGTGAACTTCTTAGTAGAGGGAATCAACCCTTTACCCTCCATATACCAACTTAGAGCATCCACAGTCGTTAGCTATTTATCCATTTAATGCATTTTATAGCAAACGATGAGCTGCAATCGTTAGCTATTTATGCATATTTTGGCAAAAAAACAATAGTAGATTGCTATAAATGAGAGGAGATATAAGAATTATGCATAATTTACAGGACGCAACTTCAACTTCTGTCCCTCAAAAAAAATTATTTTTTTAATACTCAGACACAACTTCAACTTCCGTCCCTTTAAAAAAAAAAAAATTAATACTCAGACGCAACTTCAAGTTCCGTCCCTTCAAAAAAAACATGATTAAAAAGGCCCAAAAACAAGCATCCCCTCATACGGACCTTCAATTTTTGTTTTTTCCCCCTTCCGAGCAACTTCAAACTCCGTCTGATATTATTTTTTATTAAATTGCTATAAAATACCATTCAACGACTGTGGCAAACTGTAAAAATGCTATATGTATATATGCATTTATGCATATTTTCACAATCACGACTGTGTATGCTCTTATAGTGATAATAGTTTAAAAACATCTTTATGGCAATAAAAGATTGAATCAACTTACCCCTGAATAGCTCGATGGAGAAATGCAGGATTTCCAGGATCTATAGGAAGTCTTCTCAAAGCACTAAGAGCAGCATACTGCAAATTATTCCGAATAACTGACTGCAAAAATAACAAACAAGATATCAAAAGAAGCAGCATTTAATCAGGTATGTTAGTCTATGTACAACAACTATGACCCAGTATTTCATCAAACAATAGCAGTTTCCTTCTTCCTTATTATGGGAGCAATTAAAAGGACACAAAAATTTGGTAAATGATTTGTAACGGATAAGGAAGAGTTCCCTCTTCTCTATCCTGCACGAATTAATTTATAATTTGTAATTGAGAAAATTTCTATTTCCAAACAAATGCACCCTTCAGGAAAGGCAATAGCTCCAAACAGTAATCAATCAAAAGCAAAACAGAAGATGAGCAAATGGGGGGAGTGGGAGTGACGATCAATGTTCAGTCTCAGCAAATTATGGTGGAAATCAAAAGAGGAAAAACAAATTGCATGTCTGAAGTATCGAATTAACAAGCACATCAACTATTCTCAAACCAAAGACACCATTGATTCCAAAAATTAGTACGACCTATTGCAAATTACTTGTGCACAAGCCCTTCCCTTAATCATGGTTGTTAAAAACGTATGATACATAGGATACGATTCACATGCAAAAAAATACGTATCCTATTTGTGTATCGCAAGTTCCAATATGTCGTATGATACACATTGTGTATTGCACGATTCAATACGATACGACACAATGTGATACACTTTACAGGTAAACAAACTGAACTAATTTTGATTTTTGACTCATCTTTGGTTTATGCTGGTATTTACTAGGTATTATGTGGTATGATTTTGGATTTCATATTTGATTCACGATACTAGCAAACTTGTTATTACATTATTGGATATGGTTAGTTAGTTATTTAATAAAATGCAATTTTTACTTTCACAAAATATATACAGCTGCGTGCATCTTTACATTCTCAATACTTATGTCTATATTTGATGTTGATTTTATGTGAATTTTATTCACATCCTGGAAGTTTTTCCATCTTCTTTTCTTTCACCTCTTTCAATTCTTTTTCGTCTTGGATCTCAGATTGTATCTCCTATCATTAACCTAAAGTATTGTAGTAGTGGTAGAATTTTTTTTCCCTTTTTTTGGGTCAACAAGGCAAGACTTACTAACTTGTAGTTTGTAGAACCTAAAATAAGATATTAAATTTGTTAAAAAATAGATTGTAAAATTATTAAGATATCAGAATTTTATCTCGGTTGCAATCTTTAAAGTACTTTTGCTATTGGCACCTCCTGTTTGCATCTCAAGTTTTTTAGCAATTCATGCTAATTAATCATTTCATATTCAAAATTTGCTCATATATCTAAAGAATATTGTTGTATAGTATATAAATGTAACATTCTGCACATGTAACAATAAATCTTACAATACACGATACAAAAACCATATATATGATACGCAATTTGATAAATATGGCCTCAATTCAAATAGTTTCTTGATCATATAAGTTTAACCCATTACAAATTGCCAACCCAATTCAACAAAGCTAACTTATAATGATGTGAATGAAACAGCTTCCTAGTTAACATAGTAGTTATTCAGCACCTGCAATGAACATGACAGGCTACTTTTCACTTTATTGTAATGAAAAGTTGTCTTCTTTTCAAATCATAAAATTTAGATAGATGGTTGATAAGATTAGAGTTTTAAATGTATGTTTGAGATTTAATTGGATGGTTGGTATAGATTAGGGTTTTAAATGTGTGGTTAGAATTATAAGTTGATGGTTGTCCACAATACACAGCATTAACTCTCTAGTAATAATAGTAGACTTCTGTAAAAAATATTTTTATTTTGCCAAAAAGTGTAGTACAAGCAAAAATACCCATTGTTAGTAAGGTAGAAATCTACGAAAAATGAAAATTCTCATGGCTAAAAAAGATATTTAACTTATAAGTACAGAAAACAGCATGCAAAAATGGTCAAAAAATTGAAGCACGTCATGGTTACAGGTTAGAAGCTTGATCTGAACTTTACATAATTAATTTAAATTAGCCGCCCTACCTCTTTATCGCCACCTGGCTTGCCAAAAATACCCTTCTTGCGTTTTTCTTTTGTCTCTGCAACCTGGAAGATCATAAGTATTGAACAAGTAGCTAAGAACTTAGTTAAGAGACATAAGGAAAACTAAGAGATTTGCAATTGCAAGATAATGGATACTAAACAAAGGCAATGAAAGTAAGATGCATGGCCAACGGTCATTGTCCTAAATCATGGATATTACCCAGCTAGGCATTTAGTATACTTGTTTACAGTGCTACTGACCTTTTCCAGAATGCCAAATACAATTTCATACAACTTGGCCAAAACATCAGAACTTTCAGAAGCAGCAGTGAGAGCCTTCAGAGCTGCAAGCCTTCGTGCATGAACTTCAAACAACAATAAACAGAGTTTCAATACAATTTGAAATAAAAAATAAAAGCAGGCATTTCCGTGTAATAATAATTTCTACATTTTTTATTCTCAGCAACCTGAATTCCAATACCGGCCAATACTATTTGGCATCTAAATATACTACCAAGAGGTACAGTTTTACATAAACAGGAAGAATTATGTTCTCGACAGAATTGAGGTGACAATAGTTTCTTAAGACCAGATTAACAGGTACAAGCATGGAAATACCTGAAGCCATAAGACACAATGGATAAATTGAAAGAAAGCACCAATTATTGTATAAAATATTTGCATACATCCTGTCCAAATATGTCATCAGTCTATTACTTCAAAGGAAAAAATATGACAATGTCAGAATCTTATTACTACTTCAATTTAAATAGCAGGAATCTGCAACCAGAGGAGATCAAGCTAACTAAAAATAATTTTATGAGAACAGATAAAGAAGTACGTAAATATTAAGTGAATTTTAAATATGCCTTTTAATTTGGACATATGCATCTTAGATTAAATATACCAGGTCAAACTACGGTGCTCAATTTAAGAGAGAATCCAGGTAACAGCTAATTATTTGTCAAATTTTGTAGTTGAGCAAATTCTAGAATTTGTTTCTATTGCCTCTTTTTAACATGTTGCAGCAGTTTTTTCTGAACATTTGCAAGCTAAATAGTGGGTTTACAAATGTAAAGTAGGGAGGCAGAAACACAATACTTTCAGCATCAGCACTGGAGGCCTCTGCAGTCAGCTGGTTTACAATTCGAGGAACCACATCCATTCGAGTGACACCACCAACAGCATCGACGTCAGCCAGTGCATCCCAGTTTGGTGTGGGGATCCCGCCACCTGATGTTAAACCCTGGGCTCCATTATCTGACAAGATTCTAGCCAAGTAGTAATAAACATAGCGCAGAACATTTCTATCCTCAATTTGCTGATGAAGCTGCAAAAGCATAGTTCAACATGTAGACATAAATACTAGATTTTGGCATGAGAAATAAATAATATACTGCAATTCATGTGCTACGGGACTGTTTCTGTTTGGCACTTGGCTCTCTTTGGCCTCCCAGGGTTAGAATGTAATTAATTCCCATAAACAAAGCTATCATGCTACTTAAATATTTCCCCACCTAAGATAGGGTAATTTGGAGGATGTCAACTAGTATTTGTTTTCACGGAAATCCCTCTCTTACCATTAATTCCTGAATTAGGAAATCACCATAAAACAAGCGAAGTTTGAGTTCAAATATATAGTTGTATCGAGAGAAAAACATACCATGAGAAGAGACGGTGCCAAAGAAGGATCCACCGAATTATACACAGCAAGCTTTGGAAACACATGGTTCACTAACTGCTTCAGAGAGCTTTTCTGAAAACAAACAACAAGAAGTCCACTAAATTAACTTTGCATCCAAATAACTATAGCAACGTTGAGAATGTGAAAATGTAGTTAACAAAAACCTGGTCTGACGTAGCAGCTAGCTCATGTATGCTCCGTGTCAACTGATTATAGGAGACTGGCTGATACATGTGATAAACATCAACAATTAGAAACAAAGAGAGATTAAACTGACAAATATTCTTTCTTTGCTTCACACTAATGCATCAATCCAAAATAGCACGTCCATGACAACATAATCCAATTACAACAATATCATGCCCTTTATAAAAGCATTGATTCATAAAGCAATAAAACATGCTAGTCACTCGTGTACATTAGATTATTTTAACACGTGCATAATATACTTAACCCATCTTGACCGACTTTAATATTCGGCAATCTGCAAATGGAGGAACTATTATGTTTTCATGTATCAATGGCTAATCATAGTTTCAAAAAATCCTTAAATCATAACAAAATCTCCGATAAAGACAATGATTTCAAACTAATGCAACAATCCAAAATAGGACGTCCGTGACAATACAAATCCAATTACATTAATATCATGCCCTTTTATAAATTGATCTATTAATAGAGCAATAAAACATGCTAGCCAGTTTTGTGAAGTAGAATCTTTTAGCACTTGCACTATATACTTCACCAATGTTAACCACTATTTGTTACAACTTATGTAGACAAAATTAATTTTTAATGTAAAATTAAAAACAACAAATTAAATTTCTACTCAAATTTAATTGTACTTATACTGTTATGAAAACAGTATAATTCACTATCAGCAAAGAACAAAAGGAAGATACTGAATCTTCAATTCGAACCTTGATAAATGTGAATTAAAGGAACTGTTTCGCAAACAGTGTTTATCACTGTACACAAAGCACAGAAAGAAGATATGTTATCTTCAATTCCGACCTTGAGTATGGTGAAGGAAGAAATAAAAACAGACTGAGGCTTGTCGAAGCAATGTCCTTAAGACGTTAATTCCTGCCTCTGCAACGGTGTACACAGGTTTATATGGCAGTCGTCTCCCAAGATACAACAGTCAGAACTCCATTAACTTACACTAGAATAATGGAGGCTCGGGCGAGATCAGATATGATGGCAGTATATGTGATATGCTATGTTGATACAGTGATACAGGAGATAGGGAACTATTAAAATGGGATATGGATTTGATCAGAATCCTATCCTATTTATAGGCCTAATCCTGTGGCAGTTGCTGCAACTGTTCAGACACAACTGTCCCGACAGTTGCAACTGCCCGTATCAGATCAGAACTGACGGCAGTTGCTGCAACAGTTGTTGCAACAGTTGTTGCAACTGTTCTTCAGACAAAACTGTTGCAACTGCCCGTATCCAGCTCAAAACAGAGCTGAATTTCTGCAAAAAAAATAAGTTTACTGAAAGCCAAAGCCAAAGCCAAAGCCAAGGCCAAGGCCAAGGCCAAGGCCCAGGCCCAGGCCCGAGCCCGAGCCCGTGCCCGGGTCCGGGTCCGGGTCCGGGTCCGGTCCGGTCCGGCCCGGCCGGGCCGGGCGGGCGCGCGCGTGTGTTCCACACCGACGCCCAAGTTGGGTGTGTTCTCCCTCCGGAGAAAATATTCGTACCCCTAAGGGCACAACCCTTTGGCTCAGTTTTTAACTTATAACTCCATTTGCTTTTTTGCTCCTTACCGATATGGGACTAAGTTTAGATGTCACATATCAAGCAAAAGTTCAATTCTTCATTTCAACAAGCTAACTTTGGAGGCGAATATTTCATTCATTTGAAATCGGTTTTGGACATGTGAGTACATCATTTTGTACGTCTTGATGAGTACAATACGATGGAATCGATTTCCAACAATCCCCCACATGAATGAAAATTTTCGTTTCTCACCTTACAACAGGTGCATATCACAGTGTGCAATTTGAAAACAGTGTCGCATCGTGGATAGGTAGATATTTCACTTTGAACCTTCCCTAGTTAAAGTTTATCGGACATACTTGGCTAATCGGTGAAATATCTCATCTTGAACCGTCAGCCGTTAGTGTATACCCAAGCAATAAACTCTACACAACATTGTGTTCTTCACATCCAATCTCTCGGTTGTGTTCATTTTGGTCCTGAACAAATCTCAGTTCTGCGAGTGTTTTTAGAGAATTCCAGCCTTTCAAAATTCTCATAGAGCCGACCCAGCTCACACTTACATAGGTGACCGCATCCATAAAGAGTACCCTACAATACTCCACTTGTGATTTTCAAGATATGGACGTCATTAAAAGCATAGCTTATCCTTTTAATACTTCTGTAGGCATGCATTTATTTCGCACCCTAGGAATGAGATGGACTTGGGTCCAAATGCATTACTGTTTGAGTTACTCATAACTGGTTGTCCTATTGAACCTGGTCCGTGGGATCTCCAGTCGCCAGGTTAGGTTTCCGTATAAGGTAACTCGTATTGTTTTAGGCTTTTAACCCCATTCCCCTCGATGCACAGTTAATTTTCTCTCTGGATAAACCCTTAGTAAATGGATCCGCTAAGTTATCCTGTGACCTCACAAAGTCAATGGAAATAATTCCATTGGAGAGTAACTGTCGAACAGTATTATGGCGTCTACGAATATGTCGTGATTTGCCATTATATACAGAATTGTGCGCTCTACTTAGCGCTGCTTGATTATCGCAATGGATACAAATGGCCGTCATTGGTTTAGGCCAAAAAGGAATATCTTCTAAAAAGTGCCGAAGCCATTCTGCTTCTTCACCTGCTTTATCTAAAGCAATGAACTCGGATTCCATTGTGGATCGTGCAATACACGTTTGTTTGGAAGATTTCCATGACACAGCAGCTCCTGCTAGGGTAAAGATATAACCACTTGTGGATTTTGATTCTTCCGAATCAGATATCCAATTTGCATCACTGTATCCTTCAAGAACGGCAGGATATCTACCATAATGCAGTGAAAAGTTTGTAGTATTCTTTAAATACCCAAGTACTCTTAGTAATGATGTCCAGTGACCTTTTCCTGGGTTACTGGTGTATCTGCTTAGTTTACTCACTGCATAAGCAATGTCTGGTCTCGTGCAGTTCATGATATACATTAAGCTGCCTATTACACGAGAATACTCCAGTTGCATTATACTTTCACCAGTATTTTTGTGCAGAACTATAGATGGTGAATAAGGGTTTGATACTCCTCTAATCCCATGTTTCTTGAATCTGTCAAGCACTTTTTCCACATAATGTGATTGAGATAATTCAATGCCACTAGGTGTTCTTATTATTTTGATACCCAAAATAACATCTGCCACACCTAAGTCTTTCATGTCAAAGTGGTTGATTAGCATTTTCTTTACAGTCTTGATGACTTCCAGGTTAGGACCAAAGATTAGCATATCATCCACATATAGGCAAACAATCACACAAGATTGTCCCATTTGTTTGTAATAAACACATTTATCACATTCATTAATTCGAAAACCATTTTTCATCATGACATTGTCGAACTTTTCATGCCATTGTTTCGGAGCTTGTTTAAGTCCATATAGGGATTTAACAAGTCTACATACTTTATTTTCAGCTCCCTTTGAGGCAAACCCTTCTGGTTGCTCCATGTAGATCTCTTCTTCGAGATCCCCATTTAAAAATGCCGTTTTGACATCCATTTGATGAATTTCAAGATTATAGATAGAAGCTATTGCTATCAGCATTCTTATAGAGGTTATCCGTGTAACCGGTGAATAAGTATCAAAGAAGTCTAAGCCCTCCTTCTGGCGATACCCTTTAGCTACTAATCTAGCTTTGTATTTGTCAATGGAACCATCTGGTTTCATCTTCCGTTTGAAGATCCACTTACATCCAATTGGTTTATGACCCGGTGGAAGGTCAACCAATTTCCAGGTGTGATTACTTAGAATTGATTCAATCTCACTATTGATAGCTTCTTTCCAATAGGGAGATTCTGAGGATGAGACTGCCTCTTTATAAGTCTGAGGTTCAGCCTCTAACATGTATGTTAGATAATCTGGACCGAAAGACTTAGAGGTTTTAGGTCTTACACTTCTTCTTGGTTCAGATTCACCATTGTCACAATGAGTTTCATCCTGTTTCTCAGTTAACACTTCACTTGTTCTTTTGAGATCAGAGTTTCCATTATTTCTTTTGTGTGGAAACACATCTTCAAAAAATATGGCATCTCTTGACTCAATGATAGTGTTTACACTGATGTCACGTACTTCAGACTTGAACACTAAGAATCTGTATGCACTACTATTTTCGGCATGGCCTAGAAAATAGCAATCTACCGTTTTTGGTCCAAGTTTGGTTCTCTTAGGAAGAGGTACCGAGACCTTAGCCAAACACCCCCACACTTTGAGGTATTTGTAATTAGGCATATGTCCTTTCCATAATTCATATGGAATGGAATCAGCTTTCTTATGTGGAACTCTATTTAATATGTGATTTGACATATATAAAGCTTCCCCCCACAAGTTGGTAGGTAGTCCAGAAGTTATAAGCAAGACATTAATCATATCTTTTAACGTTCTGTTCTTTCTTTCAGCAATTCCATTTTGCTGAGGTGAGTATGGGGCAGTTGTTTGGTGGATAATTCCATACTCTTCACACAGTTGTGCAAATGGAGACTCATATTCTCCACCTCGATCAGACCTCAATATTTTGATCTTTTTGTTAAGCTGATTCTCTACTTCAGCCTTGTATTTTGTGAATGCTGCAATTGCTTCGTCTTTACTATTTAGTAAATAGACATAGCAATATCGGGTACAATCATCGATAAATGTGATAAAATACTTTTTCCCACCTCTCGTGGGTAAGGATTTAAAATCACATAGATCAGTATGGATTAAGCATAACGGCTCAGTACTTCTGTTTACTGTGTTAAATGGTTTCTTGACCATTTTTCCTTCCACACAAATCTCACACTTGTGAGTTTTGTCAAATTTAAAGTTTGGAATCAAACCTAAATTTGCAAGTTTTTTCATCTTTCGAAAATTTATGTGCCCTAATCTATCATGCCATAAAATTGTTTCAGACTCAAGCAAATAAGAAACTGAAATTTTATTAATCATAGATTTAGAGTACATTGGGTTATTGCCAATTACGGCTACATTTGCTTTGAACAATCCATCACACAGATAGCCCCTCCCAACATAAACCCCAGCCTTGGTCAGTACCAACTTGTCTGACTCAATTACAATTTTAAAACCTTTCTTGGAGAGCACGGATCCAGAAATAAGGTTCTTGCGGATGTCTGGCACGTGAAGCACGTCGTTCAGCGTGACGTTCTTTCCAGACGTGAACTTCAGGATGACTTGTCCACAGCCTTCGACCATCGACACAGCAGAGTTGCCCATATAAAGTTTTTCTTCGTGGTCCAGTTTCTGATAAGTCG
Organism: Hemerocallis citrina; assembly: GCA_017893485.1. NCBI lineage: Eukaryota > Viridiplantae > Streptophyta > Magnoliopsida > Asparagales > Asphodelaceae > Hemerocallis > Hemerocallis citrina. Next base: position 766,033 of record CM030359.1, on the reverse strand, counting down.
AGAACAGTGACTTATCAAAACATATGTGCCGAGTAGCACCTGTGTCTACCCACCATTGTCCGGGATGTTGGACAAGGTTACATTCAGAAACAACAGCAGACAAGTTCAGGTAATCGATGCTTGAAGTGATGTTCTCAGTGACATTTGCTTCTGAAGTGCCGCCAGATTTCTTGAAGCGGCAGTCTCTGGCAGAGTGACCAGGCTTCCCACAAATCCAACAATTTCCATTGAACTTCTTGTTGGGCTTCTTGTCTTTGAATCCTTGATCTGAAGCTTTCCTCTTCTGGGAATGTTTCTTGTTGTTGGAGTTGCCCTTCCGCTTGTTGGAACTTTCCACAACATGTACTTTAGCCTCCTCGCTTTTGAACCTTATTGTACCTCGGTTGTCTGCTTCAATCTTCAACCTGACAACAAGATCTTCTAAGGATATTTCCTTCTTTTTGTGCTTGAGGTAATACCTGAAGTCTTTCCATGATGGTGGCAACTTTCCAATGATTGCTTCCACTAGAAAGGATTCGCCAACCTTATGGCCTTCGGCTTCCATCTCGTGAATGATGATTTGAAGCTCCTGCATCTGGACAGTGACGGACTTAGAGTCCACCATTTTGTAGTCCATAAATTTATCCACGATAAATTTCTTCAAGCTGGCATTCTCAGTCTTGTATTTGTAGGCCAGAGCAGTCCACAAAGTTTTTGCAGTAGTGATTGGACAATATATCTTGTACAGAACTTCATCCAAACAGTTAAGGATGTAGTTCCGGCAAAGAAAGTCCGAATGCCTCCACGCATCCACTGCTACAAATGTCTCCTTGTGAGTTTAGTCTTCCTCTCGAAACC
>CM030359.1:640218-764696 GCA_017893485.1 Hemerocallis citrina | reverse complement strand
TATAACATATAATATTATAATATATATATGTAATAATAATCTATTATAATTATGTATTAAACAATTTATTACAATAATAATAAATTATATAATAATATATAATAGTAATATATAATAATAATAATATATATTATAATAATAATAAATTATTATAATAGTATATATAACATAGTATATATGAAAAAATAATATATATTATAATAATAAGAGTGTGTGTGTGTGTGTGTGTGTGTGTGTGTGTGTGTGTGTGTATATAATTGTATAATATATATAATAATAATAATAATAATAATAATAATATATATGTAAAAATAATATATTGTAAATATATATATAAAACAATATATTATAATAATAGTATATTATATAATAATATATAATAGTAATATATTATATACTAATATATATAATAATATGTAATAGTAATATATAATAATAATATATATAATAATAATATATAATAATAATATAATATAATAATAGTATATATAAAATAATAGTATAAAATAATAATATAATATAATAATAATATATATAAAAAGTATAAATAAAATAATAATATATATAATAATAATAGTATATATAAAATAGTATATATAAAATAATAGTATGTTATAATAATTGTATATTATATAATAATATAAAATAATTTGTTATAATAAACATATTTAATTATATACATATATATAATAACATATAATAATTATAATAATATATCTGTAATAATAATATATTAAATAATTTATTATAATAATAATAATAAATTATATAATAATATATATAATAATATATAATAGTAATATACAATAATAATAATATATATTATAATAATAATAGAATATTATAATAGTATATATAAAATAGTATATATATGAAATAATAATATATATTATAATAATAGGATATATATATATATATATATTAAAATAATAATAATAATAATAATATATGTAACAATAATATATTATAAATATATATAATAATAATAATAATATATATAAATAGATTTAGAAAGAGGATGTGAAAAAACAGAAAATATGTAAAGTGGAGTTTTGTGAAAACTGTTTTAAAAAAACAACATAACCAAACAGATTTTGGAGTTTTGGAAAAGAAAAAAAAAAGAAAAAAACAACAAACCAAAAAGACCCTAAAGTATTTATTATTAATGAAATGCCGGTGGCTTTAATCGCACGTTTCTTTAACTTCAAAGAATAATTCGTTGGAGTTGCCCATATGCAAATAAAAAAGAGTGTGTGGATTGATCGAGTCAGGTAACCAGTTAGGTCCAACATAACTAGAGCCTAAATCCACCTTCGAACCTAGAAATCAAACCCGTTAAGTAAATGTTATTATCGATTGTTAATTGTTTAGAACTAGGCCTTACCAGTCATACACAATTCACACATATTCTCTCTCTGTATATATATATATATTAGTTGAAATTTTGTATGGTACAAGGTAGATTCGAACTTTTTTAATCTTTTGCTTCCGAACAAAAAGACTTATTTGTGTGTTCACCAGACCTGTAGTTAAATAAACTAGTAATTTTACACTTGTGATGCACGTATTAATAAAAATTATGACGTAGTGAAGACTCGAACTTAAAATTTCATTTATATTAATTATGTACATGTGTGAACACACGTGTTGTTAGATTTACAAATGACAACTTCTCTTCTCTCATTCTAATATTAGAGATCAGAGATTAGAGATGTGTTGGGCATGAATTAGTTAGCCTTATGATTGAGTAAGCCTATCAGGGCTATCGCGGGAAAAGTTCATTCGTTAGAGGCTCTTTTATAGTACTGCCTATTGGCCCATTAGAAATGTGATAGATAGCATTGAGGCCCAGTGGGCCGCATATATACAGCCCACACATATATCCCTTGGTTGGATGCTCATAACCCAACTTCCATTAATCATGCTCCACAGGCAATGGCTAATCCTCGATGCATCGATGATGCAACCCTTGTAAAATTCACAGTCTGCCTCGAAGTGTGCACAATCAGAGCTCGTTTGGTTCATCGTGATTATGCAGTCATATATGAATGAGATGCAAATATCGGTTACTCTTACAAGTATTGTCAACTGTCAGGTAGTACTTTGCAACGTGATGTTGGAAAAGTAATGGAAAGTCAGCTAACTTTGCAATTTGCATTAATACTGCAACAACAACCAAATCTTTTTTTTAACTAGTTGAAATCTGCTACATGAAACATGGTTTTTCATTCTGCTCGGTTTAGCGCAATATTTTATGTAAGAACACAAGCTATCCATATATTTTCTTGTTGTTTCCACTCAAGTAAGTTTAGGTCTTCTCCCACCCCCAACTCTACCTTCAATACTTACCAAATCACTTTTTATAGCGGAAGCACTACCAGGTCTACGTGTGACATATCCAAACCACCTGAGGCGATTTTCCAACTTTGCATTAATACATGCTGAATTTCTTATTGATATTTTTTGCTTGCTTTGATTTTGTATCCGGCTGCAACATATCCTACCAACTCGATTTGGACTAGATGTTAACTCAATTTTGTACATCAGTTATTTCTTGAAGATTGTCGTCATAACAATTCAAACTCTTGATTCACATTTTGCCCCCGGCCATGATCGAGCCAGGGCCGGCCCCCATCTTGAGGCATGTGAGGCGCCGCCTCAGAGCCCTGATTTTTTTGCAATTTTAGGAGCTCCCAAATTTGTATTATCCTTATAAATATATGCACGTATTTTGTGCGTTAAAAAATTATATTGTTATTAGGGATCCCAAAAATAATTATTTTGACCGTTGGCCTCAATCCCAGGAACTCAGAGCCGGCCCTGGATCGAGCAGTGAGTGTTGACCTCAGCGACGACCTCTCTCCTCTGTTGTTGTGTTGGTCGATCAGCACAACATGAGCCCCTCCCTCCAAAAACCTCTTTTGAATCCTAACACCCTCGAACTGATCTCCAATTCGTCCTGCAAAATGAACAACATACGTAGGAACGTACATATCCGATAATTAAACGATAAAGGAGATGATAACCAAACAAAAGTATTCCATAATTAAGAAGACTGACTTACATCAACTTTGGCCGGTGTCATGTAAGAAATGGACACGTCTGTCGAGACTTTAAATGGGTGTCCGCCAGCGTAAATTGAACAAAACAAAACCTGACCTTGTCCACCAAACCTGCTATGGCTCATGACGACAAATTCCCGTTCATGTCCTGTAAATCATAAATAATATATAATAAGCAAAATTGCAGATGCATCGCATATTGAATAGAAATAGAAAATCAAAATGAATATATTTAAACCATGTACTGTGAGGCAGGCCGGGACTTGGAAGGTGCAGGAAAGGCAACCGTCCTGCGCCTGGATCCGGTCTACCCGAATATTACGGAGGAAGAAGCCGTCGTAGAAGCTGGCATCATACCACAATACTTTCGGAGGCCGGACATCCAGACCCAAAACCCGGCTGGCATCATCATCCCTCACCGATAACCGCTTCTTCTTCGCCTTCTCCATGTTAATTTGGATTATAACTAACCACGGATTCTTGAATGTTAGGAAAGGGAAAGAATTAAGTGAGAAGTAGTAAAAGATTATGAGATGATATAATTAGTTGAATTGGATGATGGATGTAGTATTATATCTACTAGTAATATGCAGGTGCCGATGCGATCTAATTAAATTTTTTTTATATAGTAAATTATAAGACGTAATCTGGCCTCAAACTTGAGATCTCTGTCTACTTATCACAAACTTTTTACAAATTATCCATAATGACACAAAACTTTTATTTTATATGAGTTGCATATTTGTAAATAATTATGTCGTAAATAAATTTAAACTTTGAGATTATTATGTTAATTAACAACAATTTAACTTTTATTTTATATGAGTTGCATATTTGTAAATAATTATGTCGTAAATAAATTTAAACTTTGAGATTATTATGTTAATTAACAACAATTTGAGTAATAAATGGTTAATTTAACTCTCACTTAAAAATGAATGATTAACTTATATGCTAAACGTGTACAAATTACATGTTGTCTACAAATAACAAGCTCAACTCTTTCATTATAATATTAGAGATTAGATCTCTACTACTATAATGGGAGAAGGCCTTGTCCATAATCCAACTCGTACTGCGCACGTGCAGGTAAATTTTTTTTTTTTTTTGCCCTTTTCATTCCCCCCAATTTTTTTCTACGTGCACAGCACATGTATAACAGAGAAGATTAATTTGTCCTTTTTTTTTCTTGCCCTTTTCATCCCCCTTCCCCCTGTGTATAGTACTGGTATTATATTAATGATACATGTAGGGGCGAGTGTATATATATAGAGTGATGCCTATTCTGTGGGTTGCCAGTCAAATTCTGTGCATATCGGAATGTAAGGGGTTTTTCACATAGGTCCCCAGTAAATAGTAAAATTTTATATTAATATCCAAGAAATCTCTATTTCCATATTAGTCCGTCCATCTACTCCAGAAGTAGAAGCGATTGGTTAGAGTCTCAAATGCAATCTCATGCAAAATTTGAACCTACTTTCAAGAAAATCTATGTGGAAGGATCTTATTATCTCAAAATAGTGTATCTATCCAAACAATCTTATTCTCTTCTATACCATTCTATTAAAAAAACAATTTATGAAAATTGGTTCAAGAAAAAAAGTTTTATAACTTTGCATTTGAGTCTCAAACTGACCGCTTCGGTTCACTTTAAAATTTCAATTTGTTGGGGACCAATTTGGGAAAATCCTTTTTTTAATCGATGGCTTGAATTGAAAGGAACTTTAAGATGCTGGTCAATAAATTACATATGAGGTACACTTTTGACATTAATATTCATTAATATGTACTAGTATTATACACGTGTTGCACGTGGGGAAAATGGAAAGGAGGAAATGAAAAGAGAAAAAATCTAGTATTATACATGTGCGTTGCACGTGGGAAAAATAGGGAGAGGAATGAAAAGGGAAACAAAAATCTACCAACACGTGCGTTGCACGTATTGACAAAATGACAAATATTTACAAATGACACTAAGCCCTTCTCCCATTATAATATTAGAGATTAGAGATTAGAGATCCCTTCTCCCATTATAATATTAGAGATTAAAGATTAGAGATTAATATGTACTAGTATTATACACGTGTGTTGCACGTGGGAAAATGGGGAGGAGGGAATGAAAAGGGAAAAAAATCTAGTATTATACACGTGCGTTGCACGTGGAGAAAATGTGGAGGGGGAATGAAAAGGACAAAAAAAAAAATCTACCACGTATTGATAGAATAACAAATATTTACAAATGACACTAAGGCCTTCTCCCATTATAATATTAGATTAGAGATAGCAAGCTTATATTTTAAGTATTCGGATTAAATTGATTAATGTTTATTCGGATTATTCCTAAATGTACTGGGTTATTTAATTAAAGAATAGTCAAATAGGATTGTGGGAATAATATGGAGACTTGGAAAGAAAATAGGTTAGTTGGATCGAGAAAGAAATAATTTTAAGGAGAATCTTATGAATAATTTTGTAATACAGAGGATTCAAATGTTATCTCTTGTTAGTGAGTCAATACTCCTAATCTCTACTACTATAATGGGAGAAGGCCTTATTTTAATTTGTCCATATCTCAATCCGTGCAACGCATGTTTAATTAAACTCTACAATATAAACCAATGAAATACGTACAGTATACTATCAAATTTATTACCTTCTCCCTATATCTCAAAAAAATCAAAAACCCTACCATCTTCATCTCCCTCTCTCTCTGCACCTGCCCCGTGGGAGAAAGATCATGAACAGTAAATGTCAGTCTATTATTTTACGTGTTCCGCACGTGCTTATCTCATTATAATATAGATGATTAGAATATAAAAATATATTGTTCAGACGTGCATTGCACGTGTATTTACTAGTTATCTTTTAAACTATGTTTAACTAGTAATTTACATGTACGATGCACGTCTTTATAAACATATATATTTTAATATTAAAAAAAATCACCATTGTCTGACATCTAACCTAAAACATTTTTTATATTAGTTATGCATATACATTGTACGTGTTTATTGGGTTACAATGCAAGTGTCTATTTGGTACAAACTCTTCCATTAAAATAGTAGTAGAGATGGGTAATAATTCGTCCTACAAACTTATTTATAGAGTATAGTTGTCATCTTTTGAATTTTCCTACCATTAGCGAATTGCTCCTAATTAATGCTTTAAAAACCATGCCTATAGTCGGCAGATGGGTATAGTTTCTCTCACTTTTCTAGTTTTCTGACTCAAAATTCATATGCCAATTAAGATCATAGAGAGCCAACAATCCTACCCTCTCCCTGTTCTCTACGTACACACCAGGATATATATGTATATATATTTCTGTGGAAAATGCTTCACTCTCTAAACATAGTCTTCGGACACTTCCCTTAATTGGTGGTGTTCTGTCATTGCATGATCTAGTCCAAAATTGTGGTCTCATTGTTCAGACTTGTTGAGAGACTTGGGTTTACTTCAATCTCTTCTCTACGTGCTTTGCAGGTTTTAACTGTTTGTTTGTCTACGGTCAGCAATTGATCATAACATTACCTTTAATCTTTGACCAGTCCATGCCAAAAAAACTAATTTTTTGCAGTACTGAACCATTTTTTTTTGAAAATATTGAACTCTCTCTCCCACTTTTAAAAATATTTACCCAACTAACCCAATTTTGAACAGCTGACCCAATTTTGAACACGTCATCATTAATCCTTAATGAAAATAACGGAATAGGTTATTTATATGTCGTTATTTTAATAACGGTATCTGCTAAGAAAAAATTTCACATGTCGCTATTTGGAGTAACGACATCAGTTAACTCTCTTTGACTTTAAAAAAATACAAGTGTGTAAAAAATTCTATAGCTGGTGTTGTTGTTTGGAACAGCGGCAGCGGCAACAACATTACAGATGCCGTTGTTAGGAATAACGACTTCAGTTATCATATTCAAAGTTCAAAAAATCATTACTGTAAATTAGGATCATACTATTTTTTTTCCGTCATATTCACTTGTTGAGAATCACATGTTGCGCGTTGAGCTTCAAATATAGACTATGATTGTCTGTTAAGAGCATCCACAGTCGTTTGCTAAATTTTCATATTATCCATATTATAGCAAAGGAGCATCTGCAGTCGTTTGCTATTATTCATATTTGGATAAAATCGCTACAGAAGAGTGCTATATTTGATAGGCGATATGAGAATATGCATACTATAGAGGACAGAACTTATATTTTGGTAAAATCGCTACAGAAAAGTGCTATATTCGAGAGGCGATATGAGAATATGCATATTATAGAGAACAGAACTTCAAGTTCAATCCCAAATAAAAAATTAATTTTTTATTTATAGCGGACGGATCTTCAAGTTTCGTCCCAAATAAAAAATTAATTTTTTATTATAACGGACGGAACTTCAAGTTCCGTCCCGTCCCTAAAAAAATATATTTTTTTTATATTTTTTTTACCTTGGACGGAAATTGAAGTCTCAAGTTCCGTCCCATTCATGAGAAGGAACTTGAAGTTCCGTCCCATGGTATTTTTATTTTATATTTTTTTCCTCCTCCGACGTAGCTTGAAGTTCCGTCTGAACTTTAAAATTATTTTAAAAATTCAATTTATTTATTAAAAAATGCGCTGATTTTTTTTCCCTTCGCGGGACGGAACTTACAGTTCCATCCGATCATATTTTATTTTTGATTGCTATATCATAGCATTTCATCACTGCATCAAACTCCACTTTGCCCTAAAATAGCTAAGTATGCATGAGTCTGCTCATTTGCTGCCTGCAAGCAGAGCTAGTCTTTTTAAGGGTTTTCGTCGATCAGGATCACTTGGTTTAAATTAAGACGATACTTTCTAATTATCAGAAAATGTCAATTCTCAAACAAGATCCAGCTCCTTATTAATTGTAACCTGTGTCCAAATGATACAATACGAACCAATGTGATAACATGCGAAATCATACTTGTTTCATCTGACCTGGAAAATGATACGAATTTTGCTGGGCCCCGACCAAGAGTGCATTCAGAGAGACAAAAAGCAGAAGTACCAACAATTCCCTACTGAGAAAAGAGGATTGAATGGGGCTGCTGCTGCATCACTGAGAACTGAGCACAAGATGGGGCCAATTGTAGCACTAGTTTGTAGCGCCTGTACAAGCTGAAGAATGAAGAGCTATAAGGCCAAAATTTGAATCTCTACAATGTTAAAAGAAAAAAATAAGCAGAAAAAGCCAAAGCATATAACCACAATTGTCACAGGAAACAACAAAAAAATTGTCGCTGGTTATGTAACAGAAAACCAGTAAAAAACAAAGAACATACAGAGAATGACAAATAACAGTAGCTTAAACTGTGAAGTGGCTCCTCACAAGTCTAAAATGGCGAATGTCTCCAGTGATTCGTATCATGCTACTCAGCATAGTTTGCCTCAATCACCACATAGCAATTATGCAACAATAATTCAAAGATGAGCTTTGGCAGTTTGTAGAGCCACCAGAAAATTTATCCGAGCTACGACAAATGAACAGGCTCAACTGCAGACTATTCCACAACTCGTGCAAAATCTAATAGAGCTATTACAGGAAATTGAGACCAACCCAACACAATTACAGCCAACTCGTACACAGTGAACATACAACTCTCGATGTTTCTGAAAACATTGCTAGCTAGTATATAAATATTCACATTCATCAGGCAAGTAATGTTGAGTTGGTAAGTCACAGAATATCTATTAGACTGATTATTTACCGCTGCATGTATGACATTTATGCATTTGTTATGGTATATGTACTGAAATATTAAAAGCGAATCTTCTTCTTCTTGTGGTATCATATCATTTATGCATTTGTCAGAGCTAGGTTGCTGTGGGTGGATGCATTATGGTATTTACATCTGCATGTATGACAAATATTATACCCGAAAATTTCTTCTAAAAAAATAAATATGGAGTTACCAACGTATACCATAATATTGACATAAGAGCATCTGTAGTTATGGACGTATACCATAATATCGACATAAGAGCATCTGTAGTCGTTTACGTTAAAAAATGGGTATATGGCAGTTTTATAAATAGCAAATATCGAAAATGCTGCAGTCGTCTATACTCAAAAAATGAATTTTTTTTGGACGAAACGAAAGATGATATACCATTTGAAGATCTATGTAAAACAAATAATTTAAAATCTTGTGAAGAAAGGCAGACTCGGATTTTTTTTAAAAAATGTGAAGGAATGTGTTGTCTAACACATTTGAACATTTTTATTTTATTTTTTTCTATGTTCAAACGGATATATAGCCAACGACTACAAATGCTCTAATTCAACAAAAGAAGAGCTAGAATGAGTATTCACAATCACAATCAGTAACGAAGAGACACCCAAGAAACAAGTTTTGTACCACTAAAAAACATCTAAAGAATTTTACACCCCAGAGTTAAGAGTATGAAAAGCTTAAACATGTCAAATTTATCGGGCTCTCAGTATAATCCATGAACACCCCTTGAAAACGAATGATAACTAGCGCTGTTAGGCTTGTTCTTGCCTGATTCTCTCCGACTGCCATTCACCGCAGTTGTCGCATAAAACCTCGACATCCCATTATCAGTATAACCCGACGAATGCCGTGCACTCCGATTCCTCTCCAACACAAACTCATCCTTCCTCTTCTTCTCAGCCCCATTGTTCACCTTCCTCATGCTCCCAAACCCACCATTGCTGTAGCTCAAGCTCCTCGAGCTCGCATTGCTGTTACTCCTCAGAAGCCTCCCATTTGCATACCCACTTGGACAGTGCTGCTCGGACACCGATCTTTCAACTACATTCACTCTTGCATTACTACTACTACTACTGCTATTACTATTCTTGCGATGTATCAACCCCCATAGATTCCACCCCTTGCCCCGCGCTTTGGACTTGTTGTTGAGCGAATCATCCCTGAAGCTGCTTTCGGACAGATCATCCCTAAACGAAGTTGAGCTCCACTCTCCACACAAAAACTCGGCATTATTACCACAAGGCGAAAACCTGCCATTTGATACTGTTGGCTTCACTTCGCTCATCTCAAAGCTCGATCTCCTAACCGAACCCGACCTGTCCAAACTTGTCCTCCTACTCCTAGTCCCAGACAAAGAGTCTGAACAATAGTAGTCTCTCGTCTGCGCCGGCGCCGGCGCCTCTTCAACCGGAATCTGGCTATCGAATCTCTGAACCGGAATTCGAGTAGGTGAATCTTCCACCAATGCAAGCATCGGTGGGACCCAAGAAGCTCTAGGCTCGTCAAACGAGTACCTAGAATCCTCAAACGGCACCCGACCCGCATCCAGCGAGAATCTCGGGTCGACGTCGCAGGACCGACGCCCGAACGCATCGACTGCAACCTCCGACTGCGTCTCCAGGAATCTTCTGGAAGATGAAGATTTCGGATCGGGTTTCTCTGCTTCTTGTTTGTTGACTTCTTTCTTGGGGTTGTGTTTTTTTCTCCGCCATTTCTGGAGCTTCGTCCAGAAGCTTTTCAGACCTCTGGAATTCACGTCTTCTTCAACAACGGGCTTCGCCGCCATCTCATCGATCTCATTGTTGGCGATGATGACGTGGCGTCTGACGTCACACGAGTTGCGTTGGGGATCGAAGGGAGCAGCATTGCCGCCGGCGCCACAACGTGCGAAAGAGAATGACTTGCAGCGGCGGAGGTCGGAGTCGTGGGGACCACCAGTGGGTTTGAAGAGGTTGGAGGAGGTGGAGTTGCGGTGGTTGGTGGTGGTGGCAGAAGGGGAGGGGGATTCGAGGGAGGAGAGGCGGTCGCGGAGGCAGGAAGGGCAGAAGGTGGTGAAGGTATCGAGAGGGTGGAGGGGGCAACAGGAGGAGGAGAAGGGGAGGTGGTAGGGCGGGGGTTGAGGTGGGTCTAGCTGGAGGTTAGCCATGGCAATCGCAATGGCAATGGCAATGGCGGGCTTAGCGGGTAGGGTTTGTCATGCTCACGAGTTGTTCGAGGAAATGATGGAAGAAGGTGAGAGGGAAGGGAGGGGGTTTATATCAAAGAGAGCGAAAAATGGAGCGTGGGAAAAGGAAAAGTGACCAGTCCCGTCTCTTTTTCTTTTTGTCACTTTTGTCCTTTTTTCTTAAAACTCTGTTTTCTATGTTTTCTTTTTCTTATTTTATTAATTCTCGTTTTTATTAACGTGTGTTTTTTTCTTTCTTTTTGTATTAGATCAGAGCATTCACAATTGTCTAGCTATAAAATGCATATACATATTATGAAATAGCATTTTGATGATTTACTACAGTCGTGAAAATGTATAAAATTCATAAATTTGAAAGAAAAAAAAACTGACAGAACATGATGTTTCATCTAAAAGAGAAAAAAAAAATATATAATAAATTTTTTAAGGGACAAACAAAATAATTAATATTAATTTCGTCCGAGGGGATTATTATTATTATTATTATTGTTTTTCGTGTTGGGAATGGCCTTTAGGTTTTTTTTTTTTTTTTTTAAATGGATGGAAAGAAACATCACATGATGTTTCGTGCCATCTAAAAGAGATTGGACGAAACATTATATATGTTTCGCCCAACTCATTTTTCCCTTTTTCATTTTTTTTATGTAAAATAACACTGATTTTCATCGGACATAATATCATGTTTTATCAAATGATTTTAAGAATAATTAAATAATGCAGACAAAATATTATGTTTCGTCACGCATAATATGCATATTGCTATATCCAAAGTTATATTTGCCTTTTTACTAGAGTGAAAAAAGCAAAAAATGAATAAATAGCTAACGAATGCAACGACTTTTTGGGGGGAAAAATGCATAACGACTGTAGATGCTCTCATGGAAAAACCAAATAAAAATAAAATTGGGACACATTTAATGAAAATTTTGCAGTATTGACCCACTTTTGGAAAATATTTGGCGCTCTGACCCACTTCCGAAAACAATTAGCGATCTGCCACTGTTTAGGACACGTCAGCATAGACCGTTATTGGAAATAACGGCATAGGTTATTTACGTGCCGTTATTTCCAATAACGGTATCTATATTTATAAAAAGTGTCATGCCATTATTTAGAGTAACGGCATAGGTTATTTTATTTTTCGACAGTTTGTAGTCTTCATTTAGAGAAAAAAATGCAAGTGTGAAAACCTTATAACAGATGCCGTTATTTCAAATAACGGTATTCTCAATACTGATGCCGTTATTTGGAATAACGGTATCAGTTATAATTTTTTTATATATAAAAAAGTAACTTATTATTCATCCTCTCTGACGAATAAGTTAATTAAAAAACAATTATAACTGATGTCGTTATTCCAAATAACGGCTTCAGTTATAATTTTTTTTATATAAAAATTATCTTATTATTCATTCTCTCTGTTTCCAAACAACGGCAATAGTTCATTTATATATAACTGATGTCGTTATTGCCAATAACGGCATCAGTCATTTGAATACCGTTATTTAGGATAACAACATTATTTATAAGTTTTTCTCACACTTAGAATTTTTTAAAGTTAGAAGATTCACACTTGTAAGAGAAATATACTAATGTCGTTATTCCAAATAACGGTATGGAAAAAAAATATAAAATAGATGCCGTTATTGAAAATAACGGCACGTAAATAATCTATGCCGTTATTTTCAATAACAGTTTGTACTGACGTATCCTAAACAGGGGCATATCGCTAATTGTTTTCGGAAGTGGGTCAGAGCGTCAAATATTTTTAAAAAGTGGGTCAGTACGAGGCAAAATTTTTCACATTTAACATCATCACAAAATTTTATTTAATTATTTGTCTTCGGTATATGCATATAAGTATAATCAACTGCCTGGATTAGTACGGAAACAGAAAGAATTATAGCTAATATTTAAGTAAACTATCTATATAATAAAACAAAGAAAGCTATTAAGTGGACATTTTCCGCTCCTAAAATTTTCCCTCAAAACTCAAATCAAATCTTCCAAAATAACTCATTTATATATGTAATTATTTCTCTCTTTCTTATATATATATATATATATATAAATATATATATATACTTATGAAAATATGGACTTTTATATCCTAATTTATAATTATTTTCCAATATATACTACTGAAAATATGAATTTTTATTTACAATTAATTATTGTCATACTATTCAAACTCGAGCTACATAATTATTGATTTACTATTTACCAGGTTTTTAATATGCTATATCGTTCTAAAGACATACCGTAGGCACGTGCCCACGGACAAATCTAGTACATATTACAGAATGCATATTTATATACACATTACTTCAATTTAAATATGCGGATCCTCTTTTTAAGTGTTTTCAATTTATAAAGTGTAAAGTGTGCATGCATATTGCTTAACATGTGCCTATGTTCATCTCATCTGCATTCTCAAAATTTTCCGGTGTTTTTTCAAAGTGGTCTTCAAGTATTTTTCATTATTTTTATCTATTTACGAAAAATTCTCTATGATAGCCTTGTGATTATATCCATGAGTCTTCTTTTCTTTTTTTTTTTCTTTTCAACGGAGATACTTCATGAAGTAATATTTGTTTTTCGCACTTGTTCGCTCAATATAGAATGTTCATTTAGATAATAGGAATCCACATTGGTTTGGGGATAGGTCTCTGCTAAACTTATTTTCAGAGGCTGCGGCTGCTACGATTAATATTAACACTCTGGTAGCGGATGTTTGGCATAACAGAAGATTTTTGCTCGAGGTATCAAACCGGTTATCTCTGAAAAGATTGAACCAATTTGAAAAGCTCAACAATGTGGCGGATCGGAAGGACGCTATACCACGAAAATGGAGGATGAGCGATGTTGGAATCTCAAACTATCTAAGTCGTTTTCGGTATCTTCGATGTACAATTGGCTGAACGACCGGGAAGTTAGGAGTATGGAGTCCAACATTATATGGGGGATCAAGGCAGCCCTGAAAGTGAAAGTATTCATTTGGCTTGTGATGAATGACGTGATTCTCTCGAAGGTAAATATGCAGAAAAGAAACTTCCAAATAGACGTTAAATGTTCATCCTGCAATATTGCTGACGAAGATACAAACCACATACTATTTACTTGTCCTAGGGCAAGCTTGGCTTGGGAGGTGGCGAGCTTAGGATTCGGTTGTTTAGGGGGTCCTAGTTCGTGGGTCAAGGTATGAGAGCATTGGAGGGTACATTTAGTCAGGAGAGAGGATAGACTAGCATGGGACATTGCGGCTGCGACAACTATGTGGGATCTATGGTTAGATCGTAATGACTTGTGTTTTTGTAATATAAAATATAGATTTCCGGTTTTGATGCATAAAATCTTCTTCTTCATTCATGATTGGGCAGGTCACGCGGTACGCAGAAGAGGTTGCGCATGAAAGAGAAGGAGTAGGTCTATCCGGGCAGGAGGATAGTGTCATGATACCATGGAGATTCCTACTCTCTGTATCTGTATCTTCTTTTCGCATTTGAGTCTTAGATTAGAGTTATTATGTATCAGTTGTATGGTTGTTGACTTTACTAGATTGTTTTGGTTTACTATGTTTCATTAATTTATCATTAATGAAGCGATGACGTGGTCATTTTTTAAATCAAAAAGAAAAAAAATTGGAACCCACATTCAAATAAAACCAAAAGAGCAAAAGATGAAAGAAAAAAAGAAGAAGAAGAAGAAGAAGTAACAAAAATAAAATAAAATAAAATAAAAGGAAAACAGCACTTTTGCTTTTAGTAGAATTCGATGAATGGCGGGGGCTGAACCATTCAAAACTGTAACACAACACATTGGGATTCTGTCTCTTTCTTAAAGCCTGCTTTCTGTATGGCCCCTTCTATCCTACCTATACAGGATTTGTAAAGAAACCCCAAATAATCCACAATATTATCTTCACACCCTCCCTGTATAGGATCAATCTCAAATGACCAGCTCACAAGAGTTGTTCCATCCCCATAATCATCCAACTTCAATGAGTTCACTGACCCATCTAACCCCACATTGCTCTCTTCCATCCTGTAAACATAGCTGAAATTACTGGACTTCATCACGACTAGCCTCTCCTTGATCCATGACTCACCTCCGTCGTCTTGCGGGAACATGGAGCCCGTAACAAGGCGTAGGTGCCCGGGCTTCCCTTCTTCGCCTGCGAGCCGTGTGCAGCTCGCTACCATCGGCATCCATTCTGCAAGCCTAGAGCTCTGCGAGACCAAGGCCCAGACTCGGTCTATTGGTGCGGAGACAACTCCGGCTACCGATCCCTGCCACTTGTTCTTCCTTCTCTCGGCGGCCTAAAATATAATTAACATATGTGTTTGTAACACATCAATTCCAGAAATGGGTACACTAAGATTATGTGTAATTGTGTAATATGGTTCTATTTACAGATCGATATGATTAAGCCTTAAGCTTTACTTGGTAATAATTGTTCTTTTTCATCATATATAGTGTGATGGTCCCCCTAGTGTAGAGCATTTTTGCATTGCTTGCTATAATTAAGCATTAATATTTTCTTAAGACAAAAGCATGCATGCATGTAGGATTGTAGGGCCACAAGTTAAGAGAAACAGAGAAGAGAGGGACAAAAAGAAAAAGAGGAAGAACAGGATCGAGCTTATGATATGCATACCATGTGATTGATAGACAGTATATATTTGAGCCTTCAAATCAGCTTCCTTTTTCTTGCTAGCAATTTGAATGCAAAGCTTCCAGTACTCCCCACTCACATCAACAAAGCCTAGGGTTTCACAAACTTCAAAAGAAGCTAGCCTAGGGTTCAAATACTGATGAAGATCAGCTTTATTAAAAATAGCAACTCTCTTTCGTTAATCCCACAATTAATTAGAACTGTTAATAGACTAACTATATATATACAGGGGCCGGAGTACGTATCTCAATGAAGGAATGCATCGTTTGTTTGGCATGTTATGAGAAGGAGACAAGGGGCATTGGAAGCACACAAGAATAGGGACAACTCCTAAGCAGAATCATGCTTAGGGATTCACAATGTTACGAAGCAAATTTTTTGCTTTGGTTTTGGCACCACAAGGAGAGCGACTGGTCTAGTTACAGGAGGATGACTATACATATATGAGTTTTTACCCCGAAACATACATTATAAATGCATTGGAGCCCACTTCTCACTAAAATACAAGGTAAAAATTCATGTATGTCTAGCATTTTGCATAGTTACAGGGCATACCTCGGAGTTCACGTATAGATATGCATGACAAGATAATGTGGGGGAAAAAGAAAATCCCCACATGAATGTAGCATGGTTTCATCGATCGGCCGATACTGAAACATATTAGTCGTAACGGATTGATAATCTGTGTTTTAGAGTTCTTCATGCGATATGTTATGTTTAGCTAGTTAATGATACACCTGCACTACTACTCTTGAACGACCCTATCTGATCAGGATATTGTTGGAACTATGTTAAATAGTTTGGGATATGAAGGACGCTTTGGCCACCAGAATCTCATGTAGGTATACTATCCTGTATCAGTACTTATCATTGTGTCTATGATACTAAAGCACCATAGGCAAAATCAAAGACAGAAGCAAAGTAGAAGAAAGGAGAAACTAGCTCTTTTCCTTCAATCAAAATATCCTTTGATCATGGCTTTGCCTCTAAGCATCTTCCCTACCTTTCTCAGAATAGGAACATATAAATATTTTAGGTTGCAATGTTGGGTACATTAATATCCTCTAGTTTCTGCAAAAATATCCAAATTTAAGTCACGTGTGATGTATGTGTCAAAAAACATAGCGGAAGCTCACGCCGTTGGTCCGAGTTTTTTGAAAACATACTTCACGAAGGTTTTTTGTGCAAAAAAAAATTTATGGCGATTTTTTTGCAGAAAGGATGTAGTTCACTGAGTTTTTTCAAAAGTGGGCTTATTCAATCATGAACAAAAATTTAAATTTAAGTCGCATGCAATGCATATGTCAAAAAACATGGAAGAAAATCAGGACGATTTTTTACAGAAAGAATATGGTTCAGTACAGTTACCACATTAATATCCTCTAGTTTCTGCAAATGTAGACATCGTTGACAAAAAAAATGTTAGGGGCCCAAATCCAGCCCATCATAATGAGCATGACGTCCACAAGTGTCAACCTCTCCATTTCTCATTTTCATTACAGTTTTACTTTAACTTCACCTTCCTCAGTGTTGGTACTAAGGTATGATGACGGGTAATGCTACAGCTACTATCAAATTTAATTTCTTTTTTTTTTTTACTATCTTAGGTAACAACACGCTACTATTAAAAGTTTCTACCATATACTGTACAATAACCTCTACTAATAGTGTACCACCTAAGGTAGTAAAGAGAAAACTAGTAGATTTAGTAGTAGGTGTAACATTACCCTTTGTTAAGAGCACCCCCCATGTTAGCATATGCAGTTGTTTGCTATTTATTCATTTTATGCATATTTTAGCAATTGAACTGCTGCAGTCGTTTGCTATTTATGCATATTTTGACATGTTCGGTACAGTAGATTGCTATATAAGAAAGCGGATATAAGAATATACATATTATACAGGACTAATCCGTCACAATTAGAAAACTAATTTTTTTTCCTGACGGATCTTCAAGTTTCGTCCCTACTAAAAATAAATTTTTTTTCTTCATTTTTTTTCCTCAGACGGCACTTGAAGTGCCATCCCATTTTTTTTCATTATTAAAATTATACTTAAATATACTTAAATAATTAATTTTGTGGTTAATTAATGGTTAATATTACTTAGTGAAGATCCGTCCCTTATCCAAATTTTATTTTTTTTTCTTCGCTAAATTTTCTTTTTATTTATTAAACTGTTTTTTTTTTAAAATCGTGGGACGGATCTTCATAATTTTTTTTGCTATATTATAGCATTTTTACCACTGCAGCAAACTCGCTTTGTTATATATATAATATGCATTTAGCCATTTTTTAGCAAATGACGACTGTGGATGCTTTAAAAGCCCAAAATATTTACGTTACACCATCTCTGTATCAAAAACGTCCATAAAATACATATAATATGTAATTAAGATGAACTAGTAATTTATACGTACGATGCACGTCTTAATAAATATATATATTTTTAGAGTAAAAATTTCGACGTAGTCAGCCTCGAACTTGAGACATCTTTTATATTAGTTATGCATTAATGCAAAATCTACATAATTTTTTTAGAAAAAATAAAAACTCTGACGTGACGAGGACCCGAAGCTAAAATTTCATATTAATTATGTACGCGCATCACATATATTGATAGATTGACA
Source organism: Hemerocallis citrina (assembly GCA_017893485.1). Classification (NCBI taxonomy): domain Eukaryota; kingdom Viridiplantae; phylum Streptophyta; class Magnoliopsida; order Asparagales; family Asphodelaceae; genus Hemerocallis; species Hemerocallis citrina. The sequence goes on along the minus strand of CM030359.1, from coordinate 746,387 downwards.
AATGACCCTAAGATCTTCTCTCATTATAATATTGGAGACAGATACATTGTCCACACACCAAAATATCCTTTAATCCTCCTCCTTCAATGCCACACCTGCATGCTACATAGTATGAGCTACTCGGCAGTCACAAAAAAGACAGTTGTCCAAGTTATAGTAAAAGCGCAAGTGCAACTAGGATTTACCACAATGCCCTGCTCGACGCCTTCGTCCGCTGGCACCTAGCCTGCAGGCTGCTTCGCCTATTCAACCACTCGCCTATCTCACCCACTATCGAAACTTACAAAATTTTTGTCAGGGGCTTGTGTGCTGACAACCAGGCGCAGCGAGCTGTAGCGCTTCTTGGAACAATCAGGGACATTGGGCTGTTGCCGCATCGGGTTACTTATACTACTGTTATTAGTGGGCTAGCTGTTCAAGAGTGGGGAGGTGGGGGTTGCAGTTGAGGTGTTTGATGAAATGCTGGAGAGAAGGGGTGAAGCCGGATGTGGTGATTTGTTATAACTGTTTGATTGATTTGATGGGCTGTTGAAGATGAAGATTTGATAGACCCTAATATTAAACCAAACCATTCCATTTCTTCCTCGAGGAAAGGAAAGGGAAAGGTAAAATTCTTTTCTTTGCTACCATATTTTCATTTCATTTCTTCCTTTTGTTGTGATATTATGAAGACAGTGTTCTTGTTATGTGGATCGCATTGAACTGTCTTTTTTCTTTTTGATTGTTAAACGGTGGGTTGAAAGTCCCCGCGTTTCATTAAAAAGTATTTAACAAAACATACAACCAAAAATAAGGCTTATGCAGTTCAGAAACCCAACATGGGTCTTGAAACTCATACACCCCAACAAACAAACAAAAGATACAACAAAATCTAATCCTATTGGTCGGCCGACCTCGCCAGAACATGTTCATCGGCCGATTGCATTGAACTGTCAATGTGGTAGTTTGTGAATATAAGTACTTTATCATGTCAAATAGATCCCGAGACAGTTCACCAATTAGGTTCACCCAGGTTAAAAATTGAATTGTCAGAAAAATTCAGCAATAAGAGATAATGAGTTCCCTATGCCTTTCATTGACAAATTTACCAAGTACTGGGACAGATTCATAAATATAAGGACAAGCTAAAACTTGTTGCTCAACCCCATGAGTAATTTGTACAGCTGTAAATTATGTAGCATATATAATCAACAAGTGATCTGTGTGACCTTTTTGTAAGTATACCGCTTCACAATTATAAAGCACACCCCAAAATTTGCCCAGCTCAATGCAGCCAACTGTCAGAAAAAGTAATTGTGATGCTCAGCCTTCAAGTTATCTGGAATCCATCCTGTCTTCTTCCCACTTTTCGTAGTTATCAGAGTCACGATGGTCAGTAGAATCGTGCTCAGGTAATTCCCAAGGGCGTCAGTTGTCAAAGAAAGCATAGATGACATGCTCCTCATCGCATCCGGTACCTGGTCATAAAAGAACTCTAAATACCCATTGAAGGCAACAACTTCAGCAATTTCTACAATGAAATACTGAGGCGCTTGCCAGAAAATAGATATTCACACAAAGTGTTTAGTGTTGTAAGGATGTCTGTTTTAACTATGTCAAGTCATTACAGAAGCCGAGTTTGGAAGTGAGGAGGAGGTCATGGGTGGATCTGAGGGAGGAGAATGAAGGAGAGGTGGTGAGTTGGCTGAGTTTTGGGTGAGGAGGTGGGAGAGGGTGGTAAGGGTGGTCTTTTTGGTGGGTATGTACTATGAAGGATCATTCATGCTATTATTATGAAAATGCCAGTCTAGTCCAGTAGCGTGCTAAAGTTTTTTTTTTTTGATCATAAAAGGTTGGCCGAGGCCCCCCCGAGTTTCATTAAAAAGTTTTTAATAAAACAGAAATCAAGTAGCAGACAATGATATTCATGTCACCCACATGCGGGCCATGATGCTCATTCTCTGTCCCAAAAATGAATCCCCCTACCGCTGGGTACAGATCCATGTACATACAAAATATACCAAAATATAAGACTAGCGTGCTAAAGTTTGAGAGAGACAAAATTAGACAAGATGAAGGACAGACCCATCAGATAGGGAGGCCCAATATTGATTCGTCACAAAACCAAATTTGAAAGACATAAGCTTAATCCCAAATAAGAAGCTTACACATATCCAAAGAAAAAAAAGTAAGACATTACACAAAGTGTATCATCTTATATAAAAAGTACACATAAATAGACGATATGGGAGGTCAAGTGGCATATGAGGAAATTTCCTAACTATGGCGCGCTAAAAGTCCAATCTCCGCAACCATAATTCGCGATTCACACTGTTCAACTTGATCTGTATACATTTAAGCATAGAGTGATGTAAATCACTATGTTCAAAGATTGTTTGCACTCTCATCATGAGGTTGTGAAGTGAATAATTTTTCAACAGTATAACAATTGCAATCACTTTATGTATGGAAATAACATATTCAACTTTGATAACACTTCATCATCGTATCTTTTATGATATGCCGAACACTTTGAATAGAGTAGATCATGCATTTGGAATGAGGGGTGGGATTTTTTAGTGTGACCTAGGAGGAATTTCCTCTCCTTTCCTTCTGTTCTCTTATTTAACTAATCCTATAATTATTCAGATAGCAATTTTTAAAGAGCTTTTCCTTTTTGAATGTTCAGCTATTCCTCATTAAAATGTTGTACATTAAAATGTTGATTTATTTGTTACTTGATCAAGTCTACACTACAAGTTGTATTAATTATAAATAAAATTAACTAGTGGGATAAAAACCATGAGCTCTCTAATTAAATTAATTAATTTATTTAAGTGGGCTAGAATTAGACTTTTAGGCCTAAAGATTAAAATATGCTTTTAAAAAGAAAATAATATATTTGTTCATGATATAAGAATAATTTTAAAGCTAAATACACATATTAAATTGCACATGCAAAACACGTGAAAATAAAAGAAACTTCATATCGATTATTTGAAAAAATTCAGAATGTTACACTAGGACCCGGATCCGGACCCGGAAGTGCAACGGGTCTTATTTTAGGACCCAGACCTGGCCCGTATAGATCGGGTCGGTTCCGGTTCAATGCTGGGTTTGGGTCGGGTTCGGGTTGGATCCGGTTATCAGGTAAATGTGACGGTGCTAGTTTCAGGTTGAGTTATTGAATTTACTGATATTAGCAGTCGTTTTCTGAGTAATAGTTGGCTTTGACTCATGGTTGATATGGAAAAGCACTGCTGATTCTAGCGTTTGAGAATGGAGATTGTGAAGCAAGCTTGGGAGAATAGGTGGATGTACCTTATGGTAGCTGTTATAAGACACCTAATCATCGAAATCTAACAGTTTACCATCTCATGGTGATTGGTTGAAGTTAAATGTTAGAGGGGTCTTTTTGACTCAGGTTTAGGGGAAGCTGCTATGTGCTATGTATCGGCTTTCTGATTAGAAACTAGAAAGGTAAATGTGTTCTTGCTGTGAAATATTTAGCAGATGCTACTTCTGCTCCTGAGGCAGAGGCATGGGCTGTGGGATGGTGGGTAAATTGGGAGTTTAATACCTCCCCTCATCTTCCTTGTGGGTTGTGGGTGATAATGAAACTGTAAGAATGCAGGCAGCTGCAAGGGGATGATTGAGCTGTCGTGCATCCACTTCTCTTTGATATCAAGCAGGTACTTGAGGGCCTTAGTGCTATGAAAATTTCACATATATTCAGAGAAGGGAACAAACCAGCCCCAATTGGTTTCCCAGCAAATATAGAGCACAAAGGGGTTTACAAATATCTGAAGATCTAGTATACCGTAATACCGAACCAAACCATTTCCTTTCGTCTAGTATAACGTGGAATGGTAGAATTCTTTTTCATTTTACCATATTTTCACTGCATTCTTCATTTCATTATGATGTTTGTGAAGACAATATTTTTGTTATGTGGATCACATTTAAAATGTCAATATAGTAGTGTGTATATTGGTGTATGTATGTACTAGATCATGTGACAGAGATCCTGAAACATAGTATTGTCACCCAGTTTAAACATAGTATTGTCAAGAGAGAAATCCAGCAATAAGAGATAAGGATTGTTTTATACTCCACATTTCATTGACAAATTTACTAGAACTGGAACAGATTCATAAACATAATGACAAACTAAAACTTGTTTCTTAGCTCCATGAGAAATTTGTACAACTGTAAATTATGTAGCATATATAATCAACCAGTGATCTGTGTGATTTTCTTGTAGGTATACCGCTTTGCAATCAGAAGGTATACCCCAAAATTCACCAAGCTCAATACGGCCAACAGCCAGAAGAAGTAATCAAGATGCCCATCATTCAAATTATCTGGAATCCATCCTGTCTTCTTTCCGTTCTGCGTAGTTATTACAGTCACCATTGTCACGAGAAGCGTGCTTAGGTAGCCTCCGAGGGCAGCAGTTGTCAAAGAAAGTGCAGATGACATGCTCCTCAGTGCATCTGGTGCCTGGTCATAAAAGAACTCCAACTGCCCGATGAAGGTAAAAACTTCAGCAGTTCCTACTATGAAATACTGAGGCACTTGCCAGAATATGGATATCGGCACAAAATCTGTGGAGTTGTAAAGGTTGTCTCTTTTAACTATGTTAAGTCTGATGACTTCTACAATGCCAGCTGCTAACATCGCAAAGATGGAGATGACAAGGCCAATGCCCATGCGAGTAAGCTGGGTGAAGCCCCGTTCGTGGCCAGTGAACTTGCGGGCTGTAGGGACAATCAGGCGGTCATAAATTGGGACCCACATGATGACACTGAGAGTGTCGACCATAGATAGAGTGGCGGCGGGGATCTTATAGGTGCCCATGGTGCGGTCCATGCGCTTGCCCTGGAGAACAAACATAGTACCCATCTGGCTGTAGACAGTGGCGATGACGACGCCGGTGGCCCAGATGGGGAGGATGCGGATGATGCTCTTCAATTCCTCAACCTGGGTGACGGTGCAGAGTCTCCAGGGATTGGGGTTGCCAGTGGAGGCCCGGTCGTTTTCAGTATGTACAGCAGCCTTGTCGAAGAACCTGAGAAGGTAAAGAAAATATTTTTACGATTGATTTCACAATTGAAGATAGGTGGCTGCACTATTGTGGCCACATAGCTATGTTGATGTTGACTTAGCATCCCCTAATTGTTTTTAACGTGTCCAGTGAAGGAGTGCAAACATTTTTTTGGAAATTTAGCCAACATTCACTTTTACTCCTGTTAACAATTTGGTAGTGATTAGAGAGGTAAGCTTAATTTCATTGCAGAGTAAAGAAGAAGTTGACACTCAGAAATAGTTTAGGGATATGAGATTGCTTCAGATGTACTATGTAAACATGTAAGTAGCAGATAGAATCAACAATGCTAGATGACAATTTCTAATTAGTTCATCACAAATGAATTGAGTCAGAGTATGAATTTGTTCGTTAGGCCATGAATGTACACTTGTCTACTTGATCTGTCTTGATTGATATAAATTTATAACACAAGAGTTTGCACCAGCATTACTAGGTACCTGACTAGTGGTCTTGTTTATATAAAATTTTAAAGGCCTTAGGGACTATGTGCAATTACTGTGTTATAAATCCATCATGAACTGTAAACTGTCTATATTACTGATGCATGGATCACTGTAGTTTCTGAGATTCAAATGAAAGTAGGGAAGCACACCTGTGAATGTGATGCACGCTTCTAAGCAGAACTTAAGTTCAATATAATACATATGATATATTTTTAGTGTGTTATTTACTCTTGCAAAATGCATATTCATAACTAGATTATCAAATTAGTTTGATTTTTTATTTTGATATTGATTTAGGATAATGCGGAGAATTCGAACAAAAACGGATAAGAAAGCCTGTTAGAATGTTTCTCTAATATCAAAAGGGTACACATGAATCTTATATAGATTTCACTGTGGATCAGGTAAAAACATTATGGACATAACTGAGGGAATATTTGAAATAGGAGCAAAGTGCACTTACATAAATTTATCGGTGTGCTCTAGCTTCCGGCTTCCCTGTATTGCAGATTCCTTTTCTGTCACCTCAAACAACTGAGACTTGTCATCAGGAACTCTAATTCCAGACTTCCTGATTGAGGCCACCACCACCTGAGCGATCCTTGTAAGTGGACTTCCCCCCGGTTTCTGATGCCTGTAAAGTGGAGATCCCAAGAAGAAACTCACAACAGCAACAGCCATCACGGCTGCGGGAATCCCAAACCCCCAGCTCCACCCCACATAGGTCTGAACGTACACCAACAAAGTGGAGGCAACAAGAGCCCCAATGTTGATGGAGAGATAGAACCAGTTGAAGAAGGAGCTCTTGCTCTTCTTCTCGGATGAGTCAGACTCGTCGAACTGGTCGGCTCCAAAAGAAGAAACACAGGGCTTGATTCCTCCAGTGCCAAGTGCAATGAGGTAAAGAGCCATGAAGGCAGCGGCTTTCTGAGCAGAGTTTGGGTGGCAAATGTGTTCATGGCATGAGGGTTTGATTCCCTTCACTGATGCTGCTAGAGTTAAGAGTGTCAAGCCCTGTGATCAGTAGAAAAAACACTGATTAATTAACTTCTCTACTGTCGACAAGCAAGTAAATTATACACTTAATTTTCTTTATTTTTCTAGCCGTTAAAAGCCTCATTTATTTTCTCGATGTGTAATAGTTGTTATTGTTACCTGCACTCTTGCTTATACTGATGTTATAAAATGGAGATGAAAAATGCATGTGCAATTTATGTTTCAGAGGGCATTCAGTTTGCATGTCTACACTACCGTACTCATTGCAGGTAAATGAGTTTGTTTGAGTAGACATACTTTTCTCCTTCCTAATTATTTTTTTCTCTACTAAAAGCTTGGATGCAAATGTTGGTAATTGATCAAAGTTAATATGTATTTGTGGATGTATTAACTCTTTAACAGTTCTTCGCAGTTCTTGCACACAATCTGATTTGGGAGGTTATTGCATTAAGCTTTCAAACAATTCACATCCCTAATAGCACAGACGACTTATGGGGTAGCTGGAGGAGGGATAACATTAGGAGAGAAGTAAGGGCCGGGTGGGATATCACGATAGGGGCTGTATTGTGGTCTCTCTGGTTGGATAGAAATAACTACTGCTTTCGTAACATTAAATGTAATTTTCATTTATTACTGCGCAACATAGTGGTCCTAATAAATGATTGGACAGATAACACAGGGTCAGGAAGAAGATCAGATTCGAGTGACTGCCTTGGATAGGGCGGCATGGAGCACCAGATCATGCAGCTGGATTTGGGACAGTCAGATGGAGTTCCTATTTTGATTATGACGGTGAACCAGGACAGGTGCCGTTTGTATGCGGCTTAGGTTGATGTTAAATATTCTATGTAATAGATCGTATGTATGTAGTGCCGAGGAGCACAGAATGATGTGGTACTAGTAGTAGATGTATTTTGTGATGTCGTTAATCTTTCATTAATGAGATCGGTGGCCGGACGGTCACTTTTTATTTCAAAAAAAAAATAATGAGCAGAAACCATGTATATTCGACATGATTATAACTCCAAAACTGAGTGTATACATGAGAATGGTCTTACAGTAATGTAGACCACCATGAAAGTGGCAATGGTCCAGAATCGGCCGAGGTAGGCATCAGCTAGGAAGGCACCGAGGAGTGGTGTGATGTAGCATGTACCTGACCAGTTGGTGACACTGTTTGCTGCTGCTACATTCCCTTGGTTGAGAAACTCCTGCATGTATGTCACCAGATTGGTGCTCATCCCATAGTATGCCAATCTTTCACAACATTCATTTGCTGGTCGGAGATAACAATGTCAGATAAAAAGATGGACATGAGTTTAGATATCTTTCCAAATACATCCAATTGTCATAATTAATTTCTGTCCACATGAGTAGCATTTATTTCTTGATGATTAAGATTAATTTCAGTATTGTTTGTACCTTTTATATATATAAAGCATAGTTTACTTTTATCTGAGTTATCTGACTGTTAGATATATGAGTTGGATAAACAAATTCCTACAACTTTATCTATTTCAGTGCAGTACTTCAGAATTATAAGCTTTACCGAGAATGTAGGGGCAAGCCTTCCATCTTCCAGTATTCCTCTTGACTGCAGGTTTTCCATGGATATCGACTGTTCCATCTTGCGTATACTTATCATCATCCTTGCCTTCCTCCATCGCACAGCTGTAAGTACACAGACCAGACTTCCTATATCATTAATCTCTAATATTATAATGGGAGAAGGCCTTAGTGTCATTTGTCATTTTGTCATTCTACCAACATGTGTAACGCACGTACATAACTAATATAAAGGAGGTTTCCGGTTCGAATCTCCCTACGCTAGAGTTTTTATTTTTTATTTTTTAAAATTATTAAAACGTGCATCGCACGTGTAAATTACTAGTTAGTAATAACCACATTAGGAATCACAATATCCTCCTATATATATATTTTTTTGGGGAGTAATTAAACAGCCACAAAGCGCATCTATTCATTTTAATTAAAAAATGAATTGAAATCAAACTTTACAGAGAACAGGAATCGCAATAAAAAAAATAGTTATCATAATTAAAACCTACAACAGGAATCTCAATAACTTTTTTATAAAAAAATCATAATTAAACTTGAAATCAAACTTACAAGGAACAGAGAACAGGAATCACAATAATTAAACCTAGAACATTTAATAGAAGCAATATCATGTGAAATATTGAACAATAAGAATGGCTCCGTTTGCGAAGATCACAGTGTATTGCTTGTATGCCTTGTTTTGTCTAAGAATCATAACAAGTTGATAAACTAATTAAACTAAAAACAAATGATTGATTTCCAAACAGAAGAACTACTCACAGCTTGAAGAAGATTCAGTGGAAACTTGCTTCAAGTAGATGGTGGTATAGCATCATCTAGAACAACGCTAGGAACGAAAATTTGAGGAAAGAAAAAATTTCAATAGGAATAAGATGTGGTAACTCTAATTGGAAATGCTTGCTTCTCTCATTGCTTCTTATCACAATAGCCTAAGCATGGAGAGAGTGAGAGAGGCCCCTCAAATAGCTTTTTTTTTTATCGTTAAACGGTGGGTATAAAACCCCCGCGTTACATTAAAGATGATTTAATGAAACATATAATAAAAATTAAGGCTTATGAAGCTCAGATCCCAACAGGATGAGTTTCGGACCTTATACACCCCAACCAAAAAACAAAAAAAATACATCGACCGCCCCTACCAGAGCAAATTTATCGTGCCAATTTGGGCTCAGTCTCTCACTCAGTCCCTCATTTGTACACCGTTTACCCCTCAAATAGCTTAAGCTCATGTCACTTTCTCTCTCGCTGTCTGTCGCTAGTTTGCCTGTTGTATGTCCTATACTAATGATCTTCCCAATAGTTCATAAATTAAGAAATAATATAAAGTTGTTGTAATTGAGCTAGCAATACCAGGAAAATTAAGCCGGAGATGTATATTGTATACTACCAGGCATTTTTATATTATATGTATTGAGGTTGATAATAGCGGCCGGTATGAACTATGCACAGATTGGGGCAGGCTATTGTCTGACACACTTTTAATGACGGAATTTACCAGTTTGATACTCAAAACAGTTTCATAAGTGTTAATTAATTTGTGTATACATGTAGATAACAAAAAAGTAGCATTTTTATTTGACGTACGTATCATATAATTCTTGGTGGCTTTTGATTATGAGTAGTCTCTAATATATATGTGGTGTTTATTATAGACGGTTCTTGTCTTTCATCAGTCTTCATCAAATTGAATAATTTGCGTATTTGTTTGATTGAGTGTGAGTAAACTTGTATTCTGAAAGGGAGTTATTGTAATTCTAATATCAGAGCATGAATCGAATATGATAGATACTAGTAGCGAGATGAAGAGGACTTGTATCTCTACAGTGGCTGCCACTATATGGGATTTGTGGCTTGATCGAAATGAATTTTTTTTTCCGTCAGATTAACCATAGAATTTCATTTTTGATGCATAAGATTTATTCCCTTATTCATCATTGGAATGTTATGACAGGTGGAAAGAAAAGGCTTAGTCTGATGCAGCTTTACAGAGTTGGCCAGTGGTCATGTGTATCTGTACCTTTAATTTATGTTGTTCATTTCTGCCGTATACTGTTTGTTGACATTTTCGTAGACTTCAATTACGAGACTTTGTAATATGTAGTTGGAACTACTGTGTTTCGTTAATTAATCGTTAATGAAGCGATGACATTAGTCATCTTTTATCTGGAGAAAAAAAAAGGAGGACTTGTATCTCGATAGACGGCTGGATTCAATGTATGTACAGATGTATATGTATTGACTATACGAGGATCCTAATTCACATACATGGAATCTGAGGGCAGTGGATATGGGCCGGTGTGTGTGAGTTGTTATAGCCTTGTTGAACAGTCATTTAGTTTGGTTGTATACGCATGTATTCTGCTAATGAGACGAATAAAGTGTAATCATCGAAATTTACCAGTACATGATACGATGTGTGCTTCTCAATATATTATTATATGAAAAAACTATTGTCCGTCCTACGGCGAAAGCAAAACATTTATATGTGAGGCTGTGAGAAACTGATTGAGATGTTGAGACGTTAACCTCTTTAACGTCTTCTTCACAATCTCAGACTCATACTCGAACATCTCTATGCAGGTTTCAGAGAATAGTCATGGTACAACCGTACAAGCAAAAGCTTCCAGTGCATTGAAGTCCCATACATATTCCATCAATACCACTCAGCTGCCAAACAAAATTGATAGGGCTCACTGGAGACTGGAGAGCGAAGCCACACAGCTCAGGGGGTCAGGGAATCAAATGATATACCTAGGTACGACTAGGGTTGGCATTCGGGTCGACCGGGCCGGGTCGGGTAGGACCCGCCCGGGTTGAAGGCTGACTTGGGCAGGTTCGGGTCGGGTCGGTGGGTTAACTGGGCCGGGCCGGGTTCAAAATTGAAAATTTTGACCCGGTCGACCCCAGAACCCATTAGGGTCAAACCCATTTCGGGTCGGGCCGGATCGCGGGTTGGCCCGATTTGAATTATTTTTTTTTTTTGTAATTTGACAACTTCACTTTAAAAAAAAAAATTATAATAAGTATAAATGTATAAAAGTAAAAAAAATGCATATATTATTGATTATTCATTTCTTTGTTTCTTACTTCTTTGTTGAAAAAACTTGATTTAATTGACATTGAATTGAAAAGTAGTAGCCTAGTAATAGAGAAAGTAAAAGTGTAAGATGTGAATTTTTTGAGATTAAATTAAGGGGGGGATATTTATAGGGGAAAATACAAAAAAAAAAACAAAACAAAACAAAAAAATATATTAAAAAGACAAAAAAAAAACTCATTGGTCGACCCACGGTTTGACGGGCGGGTTTGACTTGGTCAACAGATTGGACGGGCCGGATCGAGAGGGTTGAATTCGCGATTTTTCCGACCCGGGTCGACCGGGGTCAACCCGCGGGTTCGACCCGGACCCGAACCAGATTATAGCGGGCCAGATTCGTATGGACAGGTCGTGAGTCAGTCCGGCCCGGTTGCCATCCCTAGGTACGACCATCTATCTCAATGCCGGTATTGAGCCCATAAGCCAGGACTGAAAAATCAAACCTCGTTCTTGTCTTCTTGTTTGAATTTTCACCTCACAGATGACTTTATCTCACCTATCAACCCCACCCAAACAGCTTCAAGTTGATTACACAAACAATCTCATCCTTGCACTCACTCTAGTAGAGCAAAGCCACGTAACCTTAAGGAAGTACAGAGTTCACAACTACAGTATATTTTTAAATTCTGGATTTTTTTGTTTTTAAGTAATATTTTTATGAGAAGTCCTCTTTGTCCTTGGGGTTGGTTTGAATTGTGCATTTACCATGATGTATGTTTTCGTCCGTCTGATTTGGATTGTTTGGTAAGCATTTCTTAGCGATTCCATGTCCGTATCTCTGTACGATATTTGCACTCTATTTTATTGTAAATGTACCTTTCATCATCTTAGCTCGGTGTTCACTCATAAAGCTGTTCGGAAGGAAATGGGGGTTATTATATTGCGAAGAGAAGCTAAAATTCTGCTCAGGTGATCTCTTTCTCTTTCTCTCTTTCTCACAAAGAGGGGCTAAAGTTGTCGTCATTCCCAACAGCGGCCTATCCAAAAGTGAACGATTCAAGTCAATAGTTTGAGAAGTGGGTTAGTTTGATAAATATTTCAAATAGTGGGTCTTCGGGAAAAAATCGCTCATGTCTGGCCTAGGGTTTTTTTAATTATTTCTTCAGCACCTCCCTACATTTGTACTTCACTAAGGCTAAGATTGGTGATGGTGCATGTGCGGTGCACATTTTTTTCTCTCGAAAATTTACTCTTCACAAATTATCTCTAGTGTCACCAACTAAAAAAATACTCTTCACTCTTTATTATTTTTGAATTCTTTTACAGAGAGAGAGAGAGAGTGCACATTTTATGATGCGGGATTTGAACCCCCAATCTCTTGCTTACCAGTAAAAAGGCTTAATAATGGACCGACACTTATTGTACACTCTCAAATAGTGTGGAGCATATACTCTCAAAAATTTATTCCTAGACTTATAAGAACAAGCCACGCAATCACACTATCAAGGCCTGGGAAAAAAGGGGGTTCGTAATAAAATAAGTCCCTGTAATATGCTGGAATTTACTAATCACTGGCCTTTATGTTCTAAACAAATTGATAGTTCGTACATTATTATAGATATTAAGACATGTACATGTTCATCAATGTGAGTGATGCTGAATGTCCATAAAGGATTCTATGATCTGCGTCGTCTTCTAAGAGAGTGCATCTACGATACGAATGGAAATACGTGGGTGGCTTTTGTTGACTTCTTTGTTGGGCTACAAACCTTGAAATCCACTGTCCGTGCTACTTTTCTATAGAGAAGAGGCCCAGTAGTTTGGCTTGAGCCCAACGCTCATAATACCTAACAGGCCAATGGCCCAACCAGAAGCCCTGATATATAGGGTTTGTTTCCTTGAACGCCTCAGTTAGAGCATCTTCGTTCGCTATATTTCCAAAATTTGAAAAATATAGCAAACAAGATGTTGTAGTCATTCGCTATGTTTTTAAAATTTGAAAATATCGCTATAGCAACCGTCTATATTTGAGAGAAAAAATAGAAAATCCTCAAATATAGAAATCGCAAGATCATCTTGCGTCCGTTTTCAAAAAAATTGTTTCCGACACATGATGATCTTGCGTTTGAAGAATTAAGTTAAAAATAAAAATAAAAACGCAGGTCAGACGCAAGACGATCTTGTGTCTAATCAAATTTTTTTAATTTTAAATTTGTTGGACGCAAAATCATTTTGCGTCTGATAAAAAAAAAAAAAAAAAAATCTTCTGAATGTTTCGGACACAAGGTCTTGCGTCCAATTTTTTTTTTAAAAAAGGAAAAATCGCCACGTGCGCAACAACATGTTGCGTCCCAACATTTTGGCCCAAATTTGGTCCATTTATTTCCTATGGAACACACCCTATAGGATTAATTATGCATCTAAAGTTATTTTGAGATTGGTTTGATTATTTGATCAAAGGATGAGATGGAATGCGACTATAGGAATTATAATGTTATCATATGTACACAATTTTTTGTTTTTTATAAATGATTTGGATTAACTATTTTTTTAATAACCAACGGTGGAGATTAAAAAAATAAATAAATCGATCATCCACCGTTGAACCAAATTTTGAATTTCAACGACTATACCCCAACTCAAAATTCTTTTTTCTAAAAGTCAAATTTTTACAATTTTGAGTCTAACGACTACAGATGCTCTATATATGTATATATATTCCCTTCATCTTTGTTGCCATTGGTGTTGGCTCTATCCAGTTGGCGGCCATGGATCCAAATATGACATACAATTGCCCTGTATTTATATCAAGATCAAGGATCTCAAACCACGACTCGTACATCCCTCAGGTAACAATATTTATCATGCATCTGTATGTTTCAATTTATTCTGACTTCTCATATGTTGATTCATGTCGTTGCACTTGCACCCAATACATAATAATGTTTGATTAGTATGATATTACATATTTTTATTAGCAACATATATATACATAGCTCATTAATAAAGCGATGACAATGATCATCTTTTTATATTTAAAAATATATATAAATATATACATGGCTAATAATAATGCTGCTTTCACTTTTTTCAGTCAATCTCAAAGATGCCAAGTCGTTCAAATTTTTGTGAAGAAAGGAGGAAAGCAATCAATATGCCAAGTCAATATTGTCAAAACAACAACAACAACAACAACAAAGAATGATGAGATTCCCTACCTTCCACCTGAAATCATTGTTAGGATACTGATAATACTTCCTGCAAAAAACTCTTTTCAAATGCACGCTTGTGTGTAAGTTTTGGTACTCCCTTACGCACGAACCTTTTTCTTTTTATCAATCAGCTTTTGAGAAAGAGGCCCGAGACAACTAATCTTGGTATCGTTACTTTATCTTATCGAGATAGTGAAAAGCTATCCCTACATTGTTTTGTTAATGGATTTTACAAGTTTGATTTGGCAGAGCTGTGCGTTCAGAGGTTGTTATAAGATGTCAAACTCCTGCAATGGCTTGGTATGCGTATTGTCGGAGAAATCTACTCCCAACTCATAGTGTTAATAGCAGAAGTGCACCACAAGCAATAGAAACTCCTAAGAAATAGATGAACCAAGAACAAGCCACCACAATATATAGATCTCGCAAGAACACAACCAATATGCAGAAATAACCAATACTTCTTATTCCCAAAGAAATACAAAGATTACAAGAAAAATTACAACTTTCATTCTCTCTCTCTCTCACCTTTGAAACACTCGGCACAATCTCTCTTGAAGTTGAATAATGGTCACGGCATAGGATATCAAAATCCTAGAGTTTACGGCTATATATATAGCCCTCAAGCAAACCCTAAAAGATAAACACAAATATAGTAAATTGGGCATTTATCCTGCAAGCCCAAAAGAACAATCAGTGTCGATGTCGGTCGACCGCACCCCAAGCCGGTCGACCGCATCGTGCGGATCCAGACCCAATGGCTGACCGGTCGACCGCACCCCTAGTGACCGGTCGACCGTCCCCTCCTCTGTTGGAGGCCTACACTCGAAGAACTCCCAGTCGACTGGGTCGGTCGACCGCACCCCTAGCCGGTCGACCGCAACACTCCAGACTTCTCTTCTTCTACTTGCTGATTGTCTTCTCTTGCTTCTTTGTCTCCTCCTATTCTTCTTCAACTTCAAGTACCTCATGCCTACGTGTATTTGAGGCCACAATTCCTAACACTTATATGGATTACAAACAATTTGTGTGTTGAATCCTAGCATTGGGGAAGTGCTTGTATTCCCTAAATCCAGAAATAAGGCAGCAGTAGCTGCTTTTGTTAGCGTAGCGTTAGTTCATGACAAGTCGAAAGATGAATACAAGATTATCGGACTCTTCAACCCTGGAAACAATAAGTTAGGAATTGAGATCTTTAGTCTTGGTTCTCATTCTTGGAGGACCGCACGAACTAAGGTGATCCCATCTACTTGGATACGGAACGATGTCTTACCTGTTGTGAGAACTGAATATGTGAAGCATATAAGGTTGGGCTACATCTACTGGTTGGGTCAGTTTGATGTAATTTCTTTTTTTGACATTAAATTTGAAATTTTCGGTTTTTTTGAGCTAAAGGGTGACAGATCGATAAACCCGCATCTGGCTAAATCGATAAACCCGCATCTGGCGAGTTTGAGACGAAAGTTAGCCCTCTTAACTAAACCACGGGAAAATGTTAATGAATTGTGGATCAAGGGAAAAGTTATTTTTCTTTGCCAACCACCCACTTGGTACCAAGCAACCGATTTGATGTAGCGCTTTCAAAGTAGAAGAGTAGTCTCTTATCTTAGAAGTGGTGGTGTAAGAAGCACGCTATTCTCTTTTTCTTGAAAGAAAGCGAGTAAGCGTATATGTTAGATAAGTAAGCAGCGTAATAAGCCGGCCTTTGAAGAAAGTCCTCAAGAAAGAAGTCATGAAGGTTAGTGTCCCGGAATAGAACATATGATTAATTGAATGAAGTGGCTGGCGTGGCGAGAAAAATAAGTGTTGGTCCCATGCACTATGCCTAGACCGGAGATTAATTGTGTAAATGCTTGACAACTTGGCAGCTGCAGAGTAGTACTTCGGCAAGGCCAGCGATGGGACAGGGTGAAAAAATTTTATGGCAAAGTAGTTGTGGCAGGTTTTATTTTTATGATGGCTAAATTTGAAAGAGAAAAAAAAAAGAGGAAAAAAAAAACCCATTGAATTCTGGCCTTTATACAGAAAACCCCTGATCTTATTTTATGCAAAAAACCCCGTGAAGTATGCTTGTTGCAAAAAAATTCCTGAAGTATTTCAAAAAACTACATCTAACTTTTCTACTTGTATCAGATAACCTCATTCATCTTTGCAAGTTGTTTCAAAAAACATCATGCATGTTTCTCATTATTGTCAAAAACATTCCTCAACTTTAGCAGACATCTCACGCTGGCATGGGTGATTTTTTGCAACAATACTTTATTGGGGTTTTCTGCATTAAAAAATCATGGGGGTTTTCTACATAAAGGTCATAGTTCAAGTATTTTTTTTCTTTTTTTCTTTTTAAATTTAGCCTTTTATGATTAACGATATACAACAAATATAGCAGAGCCAGTTTTGAAGCCAGTTTATGTTCCTGGGGAAGAATATATTATGGCCAAGCTTGTGAATACAAGGAGAGTGTAGTCTCAATTCAGCAGGGGAAACATTTGAAGAGTGATGGAATACTACTACTCAAATGGGAACTCGACGGGAGCTTGTGGGCGCAATCGCAATGTATTTAGACTTCTTACTACTACTTTTTATGTTCTGTGATCTTGATTTTCCTTTTTTCCTTTTTTTGAACATTTATGTTTTATATCTATCTCAACATTAGTTTGCACCTTATTTTGCAGTTAAGTTTTTTCTTAATTTCTTTAATAACCACTCGTATAGCCCTGTGCAATATTGCACATAATTTTTAAAAATTGAAAAAATAAGAAAATTATTTTTGAAAAAAATCATTTAATTACTTCTTTACAATATTGTACGAATTTTGAGTTTTGATCAAGGAATAGAATTTCAGTTTAAAGTTTGGATGAAAATATAGTAGGGGGTTGTCTTCTACATTTACTCTCTTTTTTTCTTTTAAAAAGGACAAGGGAGAAAAAGCATTGGATCAAAAGTGTTTTTAGCATAATATATTGTATAGATACAAAATTTCTTACTCTATAGATGACTAGTAATTTACAGGTGCAATGCATGTATTTATAAATTTATTTTCTACAAAGTAAAAATTATGACATTGTTTGGCATCGAATCTAAGATCTCATTTATATTAGTTATGCAAGTGCAATGCACCTATTTATTTGTTTATAATGCACGTGTTTGTTTGGTTACACAACCTCAACTCTCCCATTAAAATATTAGAGATGATATAATATATCACATATTCACATGAGCTATATAGAGAATAAGAAAGAAATGAGTCATTAATATTTTTCTGTTAAGCAAATCCAGATAAAGCTGAAGGATAACTGATTCACTTTTTATGTTCCTCCTTAATTTTAAGTAGTCATGTTCATAATTAGCCAGAATAAATAAAAAGGACACCTTTTAAAAAGGATGTGATTTTATTTTTTAATAATTAGTCAAAACCTGCAATCCTATTCATTGATCAAATATAAAAAAGTGCATTCAAAATAACCCACCCACTATTTTTACGATGAGTTTGTAAAGGAAAGAAGTAGCATACTTTTACAGACAAACAGTAAATAAAACATAGTACCTTCAAATTGCATAGGAGGGTGGGACATACACAACAAAATTCAAATATACAAGAGCATCAAAACCAGTACTGCAAAATTAAGTCTATCAAAGAAATTAGATATACCATACTCTTTTGATGTCTTCTTAAGTAGTCATGATTAAAGGGGTAACTAAGAGATGAAACACACACAGTAAGGGAAAATGTTAAAGTAAACATTTTTTGAAGGGTATATAACATATTTGCATATTTGTCTTTTATATATATATATTTGGTATTAACAAATCTTGATTTTTGGAAGTTGGAATGTTTGATGGGCCTTCAATAGAAAAAAATTGGAATGGGCTTCCAACTGTTAATCACAGTGGGCAGACAGAAAGGGTCAAATGGGATATTGAACATGGGCTGAATGTAATATTTAATTCCTACCATTCCTCTCTAATTTTATGTTTACAACATCACGTAGGGGATGAGTTGCCTCTAGCACAGTCACATTTATCGATATCCGGACTCGACCCGAATCCAGATCCGGACCGTTAAAAAATTTCTCCAAACATATAGAATTTGAATAATATGTTTATAAGAATATACATATAAAAGTAATTGTTAAAGATAGATATGTAAATATAATATTAATTCATATACTTAAGTGCAAAAATTGTTTGAATCGTAGAAAATATCCAGTGCCAAAATACTTAAGTGCAAATATTTATTCTCTACTTCCAGATCCGACGAGTAATTTATTTTTAAGTAGGACCCAGACCCGGTTCTTGCAAATCCGGGTTCGGGTCCGGATCCAATTTTTATATCCGTGAGGTACCGGATCTGGGTCTAGATAGTGAAGGACCCGACCCGATAGAACCCTAGACCAGCTCTAGTTGCCTCCTTGCCTTCTGACGAGGTTGCTTTTTTTATATTTTACTGAAAAAAATAAATTTTATAGGGTTTAATTTCTTAGTTTCTTAAATTGTGAGGTCTTGACATTGCTTTGGGGGGTTCTTTAGGGCTTTTGCGATGGGGCCGCCTAGGGTAGTCATCTAGCTCCTCTGTAAGAAACTCACAAATTCTAATTCTAGTCCTCCAAATAATTGATTCACAAAAACCACAATGTTAATGATATGGAATAAAGAGAGTAATGCAGTTAGGACCCTCAGATCTTTTCAAATTTCGCTTCCCTGTAATTATCAGGTCAAACAGGTAAAACGGGCTTCAGCCCATTCAGGCCCACAAGCAAACGGGTATGACCTGGTCTGCTAGGGCCACAGATCCGTTTACCTCTGCCTATAAATACCAGCCCCCCCTCCTCACTTTCAAAGGTAATAAAACTTTTCACCACCTGAACCATACCTATTGTTACTTTCTCAATGACTGACCAGATCGTCGGAGGGCCCGTCGCCGGAACTTTTCTCGGTGTTTCTAGGCAGTGTGCAGGCACAGAAGGCCGAGCCGAGCACGGAGCACCCGACTTCTACTTCTCTGCTGCTACTCCTGAACCGGTCCTACTTCCCAGGGTCGGATCGACACCAGTATCACAGCTTTCCCTTTACAAATTACAAGAACTCACACCTACTGCCCCCACACCCCAAAAACAAACCGCATCAGTTAATATCTTCACTTTCCACCAACCAACCCATATTGGATATGCGAGAATCATCAGATCATGGATATTGAATATGCGAGAATCATCAGATCAAAGCCATGACCATGGTTATTCTTGATATTAAGCTTATTCTTGATCTTTGTTTTTATATATATATATATATATATATATTATTTTTTTTTTTATGATGTGGCATACATGTAATTGAAAAAGTCTTAAAAGAATTAGTTGTCCAATGTAATACATGCATGTCACATCATCAATTACTTATTTACTAAATGAGCAAGTTGCTCATTCTCTTGTTTCCCCACACACACACACACACACACACACACACACACATATATATATATATATATATATTCCAATCATGCATGTGAATTATTAGCATTTTATTTACTACTGTATCTATCTTGACGAATCGAATAACAATATGCTCCCAAGTGTGAAACATGTCAAACGTACATAAATATATGGCCTTTAATATTACATTATTCACCTCCGAATTAACTATCAATGAGCAGTAGTTACATGCCAATGCCAAGAATTTCATTGTCATAACATTTCCTTGTCTACTGCATTCTTTTGGATTTGCTTTAGTGAGTGTCGAAAGGACAGCTGAAAGGAATGGGCTTGGCCCAGCAGGCCCACTTGATTTTGATAGATATAATATTAAAATACTCACTGCCTGTGAAATGTTAATGTCATTTTCCTAATTAGATTGTGTTCTTGGTAATTAATCACAAGATTAAGCAAATGAATAGGAGTGGGGCGGGCCCACACTGAAATGTCTACTCTTGTTTTCTAATTGGCCTTCAGGGATAGAGCGAGGTGCAGCAGCAGTACCCAGTTGGGGACCGCACCGTTTGGTATCTAGATTGAGAATACCAATATTTCATCTGCTCCTTCACTTTAATTATACTATTATTGTTTTCACGTGCCATGCACGTTTTGATAAGAGTCGGAGGATTTTTACGTGTAATTTATATATTAAGAAATAGTTTTGGAGTTGAACGTACGTTGCACTTAATTGGAAAAATATTTTAAAAGAAAAGCTACAATTTGTAAGTGCAATATACATATTTATAAGTAGAATTTGAGTTGTACATACAACATATGTGTATGTTTAGTGTTTTTTTTTTATGTAAGCGGATAGAGTCTAAAGACTCCAGCCAGATCAAAAATTATATTAAAATAAAGCAACTGTACAATAACAAGATGAGAGTTTTACGAAATGTAAAACCAGCGCCTGAAAGCGCCAAGAAAAATACAAAGCTAACGAATAAAAACACAGCTAATCAGCAAGCAACACGCTGACAATCAAGAGCCAAGACTGGAACAAGCCGGCGGGAGATGATGCAAGCGACAGCGACCCAGGCTTCAGACCGCTAAGGCGTCTCTCCGAAGCACAAAATATACCACCCTGAGCGCGAGTGTATGTTTAGTGTTAAAAACCACATTCAACTATATTATCAAAAAATCCACATCGACGGAGTTAACTTCCGTTAGGGTTGATGTAACCTGCATTTTACTGATGTAATAGTTCAGTGCGGTTTTTGTAAACACTTAATTAGTTAAGTGATGTTTTTTTAAATACAAATGAAAGATGAATGTAGTTTTTTGATATAAACCTTAACGGAAACCTAACTCCGTCAATATAGATTTTTTGATAACATAGTTGAGTACGGTTTTTTTTAAAATAAAAAAGTTTAGTGGGGTTTTTTAAAATGATCAATACTTTAGTAGGGTTTATTTAAATTTAGCCTTAAAAAAAACAATGCCACACATGCTACCAATTTCACTATATTTTTCTTTATTATCTTAAGCGATACACTTTTATTGGAGAATGGGAGATTGGAGAGTTCCCCTACACATTCTATCTTTTTCACCTATTGGAGTGTGCCATCTAAGATTGTAAAGAGAAATGTTATGAAATTGATAGTGTATGAGACGTTACTCAAAAAAAATACTATGTAGTACTTGTTAGAAATGAATGATTAGGGTTAATGATGAATCATTCTATTCAAGTAAGTAAGGTTGACAATTGGTCATATTTTTTTTTTGAGCCCAGATAATTATGAAAGAAGGATCAAGTTCAAAATAGGTTTCATTAAAGTAACGATCAAAATTTATCAA
Source organism: Hemerocallis citrina (assembly GCA_017893485.1). Lineage (NCBI taxonomy): Eukaryota > Viridiplantae > Streptophyta > Magnoliopsida > Asparagales > Asphodelaceae > Hemerocallis > Hemerocallis citrina. The sequence goes on along the minus strand of CM030359.1, from coordinate 724,770 downwards.
ACTTGGAAATTCAAGCTAATATCTCAGTTATAAACTATCTCCCTGCCATTATCTATAAAACATACTTTGACCGTTTATTAATGGTAAGTTTCTGAATTGAAAATTAAGGTATATCTCTATTATTTGAATAGAAGAGATTGTAACCACACAAATTTTATTTATCATGCATAACTAATTTAAATAATTTAAATGACGTCTTAGGTTCGATGTTAGACAACGTCGAATTTTTTTATATAAAAAATTATACATATTTATAAAGACGTGCGTGTAAATTACTAATATCCTATAGTGATAACGTGCCCATGAAAAAGCTAAGCAACCATTGTATTACGCATCTTAGCAAAGGGGTTTGCACTGTACAATTATCTCTAATATTATAATGGGAGAAGGCCTTAGTGTCATTTGTCATTTTGTCATTCTACCAACATGTGCAATGTACGTATATAACTAATATAATGGAGGTTTCCGGTTCAAATCTTCTCTACGTCAGAGTTTTTATTTTTATTTTTTAAAATTATCAAAATGTGTATCGCACGTGTAAATTACTAGTTGGTTCTAATCGCAAAGGCTCGTCTGTTTTGAACTCCATATTATGTACCTTTTCTTTTCTTTCTAAATGAAACAATATGTCATTTATTGCTTAGCTGTGTGAACTTCAATTTCTCTTGTTTTGTTCCCCACGTGCTGGCCTAGTTTGTGTACTGAACTTCGTTGTTAACTCAAAATTCTATCATTTGCAGTACGAAACTAAAAACTAATCAATTACACTCACTAATCATATAGCGACCTGAGTTAGGACAGATATATATATAGCCCACCACTATGAATTCAGGATACATTTAAAATATTTCTCTGGATGCCAATAATGTCTTAAGTCCCAACGGTTAAAGTTTTGAGTTCACATGAGGTTGGAGGTTCAATTCTTACATTCCACGTACTAGTGTGCGATGTACATTTTGATAAGAGTTTGAAGATTTTTACGTACGATATACGTATTAAGAAATAGTTTAGAAGTTGGACATGCGTTGCACGTAATTGGAAAAAATATTTTGAAGGAAAAGCTACAATTTTTATGTGCAATGCACGTGTTTATAACTGGAATTTGAGTTGTATGTGCAACATATGTATATGTTTTGTGTTAAAAAAAATATTATAAAATTATTTTGGATATGCATTCCATGTTTTAAATAGGTGCTTTTTTTATTTGTTTGGTTTTGTTGTAATTAATGGGAGTTGAATTTGCACGTACAATGCATGAATTTGTATGTTGACAAATGACAACCCCGACTCTCCCATTATAATATTAGAAATATATATTTATATATCTATGACCGTTCCGGGCCTTAGGAGTCTCTTGAGAGAAAAAAAACAACATTTTTTTTTGTTTTAAATAAAAAACGTTTCCTTTCTTACTGACTAGTTTTTTTACCTATAAAATCATTAAAACCATTTTTATGGCATTTCATAGTCTTGTTGTTATGACATAAAATCAGAAAGATGTGTATTTTGGATATAAATATATAGGTTATGTCACATAGATGAGATAGAGAGGAGAAAAAATAAATTCTTGAACTTCTAAAATATTTTCTCCAAATTGTTGAGTAAATTTTACTCAGTGTGGTGCAAGTTGGTAAGTTCTGCTGTTGGAGCATTAGGCAGCACTGTAGAAAGAAGCTCGTTGTATCCCGGGAAAGTATTTGGTGACCAACGATTCATCTCTCCTGAATCGGACAAATAGCTTCTTAAAGAAAGTGAAACACACGCCTCGAGCCACTTTTCATCTTCTTCCTGTTGTAGATCAATTCCAAAGCCATTCTCAGAAGCTTCATTTGGTGCGCTCATGTTTAACCATCTTTTATTAACACCAATCAATTAGACCTTCTACCTTGCAATCAATCAATAGTTCTTGAATTTGTGGCCATTACAGCTTCACCTGTTCCGAACATAAACTTTATTCAGCAAGCAACGAAAGATTTTAAAAGTACAACTCTGAGGAAAGAACCGATCTAATTTGTAGGATTTCCTATAAACTTGCATCCCTCGCACTTTGATCGAACATGAGATGTGTGTTTTCCTGTACCAAAGTGGATTGGCAGGCTCGTCTAAACTGTGTTGATAATTATTTTCCAGTTCATTTGAATGCGCACTCTTAGATCATATCCACATCAATCAGATATTCATTTGAGTTGCTATTTAAAAATTGTGACAATCTAGAGAACAATTTTATTATTAAAAAAAAGATGCTGTTGAACATCCATGGTTATCATTTGAATTATTAAATACTAGTAGTTTACACGTGCGATGCACGTTTTAATAAATATAGTTTTTAAAAATAAAAATTTAGATGTATTCTTGATTTGAATCTAGGACCTCCTTTATAATAGTTATGCATGTGTGTTACACAGGTTGGTAGAATAACAAAACATTTACAAATGACACTAAGGTCTTCTCCCATTATAACTAGTAAATTCCACGTGCGATGCACGTCTTAATAAACCTATTTTTATTAAAAATAAAAACTTGAACGTAGTATAGCCTTGAATTTAATACCTCATTTATATTAGATATGCACGGGCAAAACATAGATTTGTTTGTCTACAAATGTTTGTATTTGTTGAATTTGGACGTGTAATACACGTGTTTGTTTAGTTACAAATTTAGGGTTTGTTTGATTAGAAACCCCAACTCTCACATTAAAATAGTAGAGATATTAGAGATTAGAGATGTACATAATAGTATATTATTACTTTATAATTGTGTTTATATATATATATATACAAGGTTTGCCCGTTGACACGTGCCTACGGCACGTCTTCGGAACGGTGCACCTTATTTGATTATATAAAATAGTTTTGGAGATCCAGCAAATTAATTGAAGTAGCAAACATAGAGCAAAAAACATATTATATGATTTCTTTCATTTTTTTTGAATTATTTTTAAAGTTTTTAAATTTTTTAAATTTTTTATTTTTTAATTTTTAAAAATTTAAAAATTTTTATTTTCTTAATTTTTTGAATAGAAGAGGGAAGGAGGGAGAGAGAGGGAAAAAAATATGTAGGAGTTATTTTGGGTGGGAGATTTGAATTTGAGTTTTGGGGAAAAATATGTTTTGTAAGATTAGATCTAGGCCTTTGATTGTTTGGGGGATTGAAGGAGAGCCACTTGATAGCTTTCTTTGTGTTTTATTATATAGATATATATATATATATATATATACATATATATATATATAATAAAACACAAAGAAAGCTATCAAGTGGCTCTCTTTCGATCCCTCTAAAATTAAAGACCCAGATCTAACCTCACAAAACATATTTTTCTCAAAAAAATGTCCCCCCAAAACTCAAATTCAAATCCTCTCCCCCCAAAAAAACTCATTTATTTATTTAATTCTCTCTTTCTCTCTTTCTCTCTCTGTACTAGTAATTTACAGGTGCGATGCACGTCTTGATGAAATTTTAGTCATAATCTGGGTTTGAATGTAAAACCGCCTTTATAATAGTTATGTACGTGTGTTGTACGGGTTGGTAGATTGACAAATTACACTAAGGTCTTCTCCCATTATATATATATATATATGCTCCATTGAAAACGGGTCTAGTTTTCACGGGTTGGAAAACACCAGTCTGAGCCGTTGGATCGCTCATGATCGTGATTAGCGGCTCAGATCGAGCTCCCATAACCCGTTTCAATTGATCAGCGGAGGGTTATTTAGAGAATTTCGTCCCAAATAACTCTTCGCTGAACAGATTCTAAAAAAATTGATATAACCTAGGCCGTTGTTTGGAACAACGGCCTAGGTTATAAAAATTTGAATTATAGGCCGTTGTTTGGAACAACGGCCTTATTTTAAATTTTTATAACCTAGGCCGTAGTTCCCAACAACGGCCTAGGTTATAAAATTTCAATAAAAATTTATAGCCTAGGCCGTTGTTTGGAACAACGGCCTAGGTTATAGAAATGTAGAACAAGGCCGTTGTTCCAAACAACGGCCTATAATTCAAATTTTTATAACCTAGGCCGTTGTTCCAAACAACGGCCTAGGTTATATTCATTTTATCAAAGCGAATCAGGCGAAGAGTTATTTGGGACGAAATTCCCAAAATAACCCTCCGCCACTTAAGTGATATATGGTGATGGGAGGAGGCGATCTGAGCCGCTGATCACGATCAAAAGTGATCCAACGGCTCAGATTGGTGTTTTCCAACCCGTGAAAACAAACCCGTTTTCAATGGAGCATTCCTCTCTCTCTCTCTCTCTCTCTCTCTCTCTCTCTCTCTCTCTCTCTCTATATATATATATATATATATATATATATATATATATATATATATATATATATATGGAAATCTGGATTTTTATACCCGAACTTATAATTATTTTTCACCATATATTAATGGAAACATGGACTTTTATTTATAACTGATTATTGTCATACTATTCAAACTCCAGCTACATAATTATTGATTTTTTGTTTACAAAACTTTTCATATGTTGTATCGTTCTGAGGACGTGCCATAGGCACATGGCCACGAGCAAATCTAGTATCTATATAATAAGACACAAACAAAGCTATCAAGTGTCTCTCCTTCAATCCCCCCAAAATCAAAGGCTCAGATCTAACCCCACAAAACACAATTCCCCCCCCCCCCCCCCCCCCCCCAAAACAACTCATTTATTTATTTAATTCTCTCTCTCTCTCTCTTTCTCTCTTTTTTTCTCTCTCTCTCTCTCTTTATATATATATATATATATATATATATATATATATATGGAGCCCTTCCGTTGTGCTTTACCTATGGTGCACACGGCATGTGCACTCGGCCTTTGGGCGTTCATTTCGACGATTCGACCAGTTCACATTGATCTACACATCTAAATTAGTCTAAATATGTAAAATCAAATCATTTGAAATTCAATTACCCATCCATTAAAGTGTTACAAAATTGTATGACTGGAATCATTGTTTTTTATAGTCACATGATGGATGGGCAAATGAATTTCAAATGATTTGATTTTACATATTTAGACTAATTTAGATGTGTAGATCAATGTGAACGATTCGGATCGTCGATACGAAGACGGGAAGGCCGTATGCACACGAGTGCACACGGAGGGATGGTGCACAATAGAAGATTTTCCTATATATATATAAAATTCATTTGCCCATCCATCATGTGATTATAAAAAACAATGATTTTTAACCATACAATTTTGTAGCACCACAATGGATGGGCAAATGAGTTTCAAATGATATGATTCTACATATTTACGCTAATTTAGATGTTTAGATCAATGTGAATGGTTCGGATCGTCGATACGAAAACGGGAATGTCGAGTGCACACGCCGTGATATATATATATATATATATATATATATATATGAACGCCCGAAGGCCGAATGCACACGCCGTGTGCACCATAGGTGGTGCACAACGGAAGGGCCCGCCCCCCCCCCCCCCCCCCCCCCCCCCCCCCCACACACACACACACACTCCGTTGTTTTCCTATATATATATATATATATATATATATGAACGCCCGAAGGCCGAATGAACACGCTGTGTGCACCATAGGTGGTGCACAACGGAAGGCCCCCCCCCCCCCCCCCCCCACCCCCACACCCACACACACACACATATATATATATATAAACATGGACTTTTATACCCCAATTTATAATTATTTTTTACCATTAATGGAAATATGGACTTTTATTTACAACTAATTTTTGTTATACTATTCAAACTTCATGTACATAATTGTTGATTTACTGTTTACAAGACTTTTAATATGTTGTACCGTGTCTGAAGACGTGTCGTAGGCACATGGCCACTGACAAATCTAGTATATATATATGGCATATGTATGTAATATAAATATAAAATACATTAAAATCAAAATAAATAAAAAAATTGGTGGAAAGAGTTGAAGGGTCAGTAGCTCCAATGGGTCCAGTGAGGGAGAAGGCCAATGTATTGGAGTATTATTCTCGATTATTTTTAATCAAAGAATTTGTTTATTAGTTTCCTTGCTGAATAATACAGGTGAGAGACAGTGGAGGAAATTATTGTTTTATACAAGCCAAACTACTTTTGTCTTGTTTGAAATGACATTGTGTCTTTATGGATCTCATTTTGCTGAAATCTCAAATCAAATAACAAACGATTCAGGGAGAATATATACACACATATATATATATAGAGAGAGAGGGCTATCTTCTATTGCAAATGCAAATATCGTGCACATCCGTGCACACCACTTAACCCGTCATCTTCAATGACGGGTTAAGACAAAACACATAACCCGTCATCACTAATGACGGGTTAAGTGGTGTGCACGTTCGCAACTGCTACAGTAGTGTTTGCAACGGAAGAAGCCTCATATATATATATATATATATATATATATATATATATATATATATATATATATATATATATATATATATATATATATATATATATATATATATATTATGAAGAAAATGTGGAGTATGATTACCCTGTTTCATTAATAAGGGATGAATAAAATAAATTCATAGTACTAAGTCAAATACAAGGTCCTACAATCATAATAAAAGTACATAAACTCCACCCTCAACATGGGGGGTGGGACAAAAGAAGATCAGAATATCCGCAACATACATGCGACTAAACAAAATACATCAAATTCCCTCAACAAAATCTAGGGCGGTGGGTATCTATCAACAGTAAAGACAAAGCTGGCTGTTAGTCGATTGTCGGACCGATCTCGACTTCATCATCATCAAAATCCTCAACTTGGAATACGCTCGCTATCCTTCCCCTGGGACCTGCTGCGGCCACATTAGCTCAAAATGAAATAAAATGCATAATATGAGTCAAATTATCAGAAATATTATTATAATTTTTGCGAAAATAAAAATTATTTCGGTCTAGCCAAAGAACTCGGGTCCTTACGGCGATAGCGATATACCATGCTTCTCTCAGCAGCAAATTTTGGACCTACCCACAGTTTCTCGTACACACTAGGGTACTGATTCGTTCCCAAGACACTGAGTGCCTCAACGAGTACTGCTTTACTCATATGGCACTGTAGGAGGAGGTGGCCTCTAGTTTCTAGGGTAGCGTTGCAGAACCCGCAACGAGAGTCCACATTCGGTTGGCATTTAGTAAGATTTTCTCTAGTTAAAATCGCATTATTCAGCACCAGCCATAAGAAAGCTTTGATTTTCAGCGGGGCTTTCATTCTTCAAATGACGCATGCCCACTTTGAGGTACATCCCCTAAAGTGAATGCAATTATACATGGAGTGCACGGTGAAAGTGCCATTCTTTTCCAAACCCCAGAATTTCTTATCTGGGCCCTGAGAGCAACTAATTCCAGCGTTGGCGATATAGGTCTGAAGTTCGATGATCCTTAGCTGAGAGCCCGGATCGAGCGATTGTTTAAAGGGTGGTTTCCAGGCACCTTTTTTTCCCAGGATGCGGCCACCATACAGTGTGGTTGTGACGCATGATCGTATTGATATGAGAATGGGGCTCTAAGTGTGTGGTCACCACACCATTTATTCCACCAGAATCTGGTAAGTCTGCCATTAGATTTATGGAGAATATTGTATTTTCTTTCTTTTCCTTTGAGTCAATCATATTATTTTTTTGTCTTCCTAAGAGCATCTGTAGTCGTTGGCCAAATATCCAAAAAATTAAATAATTTGACCAAAAATTTGCTGCAGACGTTGGTCAAACACCCAATTTTTTTGTTCGAAGTGAACAGTACACTACCAAATTTGGGAGAAGAAATGGCAAAAGCCAAAATTTGGGTTTCGGAACATGATCTCTCGTCCGTTGAGTTGTCTTAATTTTTTTTATTATTAAATAGATCGGACGCAATTGAATTAAAAAAAATCAGAAAAGTCAAATAGGTAAATCATGTGCCGTGCCACCTCTTTTCTTCTCATTTTTTTTTTCTATTCATCTTAATCTATAGTGATTTTATGGGTAGATATACTCAAAAAAATCCTCATAAATTTGTATCAGATGGGATATCATATCCCGTCCGATATTTTTTGGAAAAAAAAGAAGAAAAAAAAACTCACGCACTTAAAATGACCTTTCCTCCAACGTTTTAAAAGCCAAATTTTGGGTTTAGACGACTATAACTCATTTCTATATTTTCCATGGCTATATGTCAAATATCTATATTTTGGGTATAGACGGCTACAGATGCTCTAAAAACTAATTTGCATTTTAAAGGAGCATCTTATATTTCTAAGGAAGTTTAAATTGTTTTGAGGACAATAAACTCATTAATTAATTTGGTTGTACGATAAATCAGTTACATTAATTTATTTAGGAGGTGTTTGGTTGGTTGTAAAATATATTCAATCTATGAAGATTATTGTAGACAACAGATTATCTTCCTGTGAAGCTTGAGAAATAGATATATTATTTGTGTTTTTTTAGAGGTAAGAGAGAGTATTTCATTAAGAATTTTTCATTGTAAACAACAGATTATCTTCCTGTGAAGCTTGAGAAATAGATATATTATTGGTGAGAGTGGATGTAACTAATGCATCTTCTTTAGTTGTATAATATCTCGGTTCTTTATCTTCCGGAGTATGATTTGCCTAAACTAAAACAAAATTGTCTGCATTTGTCTGTTTGATTTGATCTACTATTGCTTGGTAGTTTATTTATTGGATCGGTTGTCGTAAATTCAGCAGAAATCCTAACAGGAAGCAATGGTGGCAGTTTCAAATTTGGGGGATTAAAGAAATTAGTGGTGATGCTGATTGAGAAATTAGAAGAGAACAGAATAATTTGTAGAAGAACAAGCTAAGATGATTATTTTCAAACATATTAAAATTCTGAGTTATCTGCAATAAGTCTAGAAAACTAATTTAGCAGGGTTACCTGCAATTAGTTAAAATTCTGAGTGATTTCATTGAGATTTATCCTACATTTTTCAAGTTCATATTGTATTTTGTTAAAAATAATATAAACTTGGGTAAATAATTCGATGGCATTTAAAATTGTTGTATATATATGGCAAAAATTAAAGTACCCCCTAACGTTTAGCTTAAGTACAAAATGTTCATACAACGTTTTAAAAGATACGTTATACTTATTCATTTATTAATTTAACACATTTCGTTAACTTAGAATTATTAAATTACATTTCTACTATTATCCTCACCCTTTTATGATTTCTGGGAAACAAAATTTAGCATTTATACTTGATTAGTCCGCCTAACTAACTTAGAAAATCTCATCTTTGTAGTTATGAAAAAAAAACAAGGAGTCTGCACGAAAATGAAGCCGTCTACGGTCCAATGAGCAACCTTTTTATTCTCTGTTTCAAACTTAAATTGGCTTATTGAGACTAGTAATTTACACGTGCGATGCACGTTTAATAATTTAAAAAATAAATATAAAAACTCTGACGTAGGGAGGATTTGAACTGGGAACCTCATTTATATTAGTTATGTATATGCGTTGCACATGTTGGTTGAATGACAAATGACACTAAGGCCTTCTCCCATTATAATATTAGAGATTAGAGATTAGAGATATATAGAGATTAGAGATTAGTGAAGAATAAACAAAAAATATAACTTTTACACTTGCGATGCACGTTTTATTAATTTCAAAAAATAAAAATAAAAACTCTGATGTAGGGAGGATTTGAACCAGAAACCTCATTTATATTAGTTATGTACGTGCGTTGCACATGCTGATAGAATGACAAAATGACAAATGACACTAAGGCCTTATCTCATTATAATATTAGAGATGTTTAACAACATTGAACTACAGTGAGCTCAACATATATATCGAGAAAATAGAAAGATGACTAACTAATGTTATGGGTTAATTAGACTTAGATTAAGGATTTATTTATGTTAAACCGGAAAGAAAATGAAACATAGTTTAAGGCTAAATATAAAAAAAGAACGCAAAGTTTTGGGCCAGTTTAAAAAAAAGTACGCTAAGCTTTTTTTGTTTAAAAAAAGGACACAAAGTTTCAAAAAACTCCACTGGGTTAGTTAGGATTAGAGTTGGGTTAGGGTATGGTTTAAAAAAACCACTTTCATCTTTCATTTGTGTTTAAAAAAACCACATTCATATTTAATTTGTGTTTAAAAAAACATCATTTAACTAATCAGATGTTAACCCCCCCCCCCCCCCGCGAACTAACCCTAACTAACCCAGTGGAGTTTTTGAAACTATGTGTCATTTTTTTAAACAAAAAAACTTTAGTGTATTTTTTTTAAACTGGCCCAAAACTTTGTGTCCTTTTTTTATATTTAGCCCATAGTTTAACTTTGTTTCCATCCCAAAGTTAGAATCAAAACAACTGTATCAATTGTTATAATACTATCTGTAAATTCGTTTGCTTTGTGGTCAAATGAAATTGCCTCACTCTTGTCTCTAATATAACACAGTTTTAGGGTTTTTGAAATTGACAATCTTAAATTTGAGATATGAAAAAGTGAGGGTATAAATGTAATTTAATAAATTAAAGTTAACGGAATGAGTTAAGTTAACAGATAATGTATTTTTCAAATGTTGTAAGGATATTTTGTATTCAGATCAAACGTTGGTAGGGTACTTTAGTTTTGTTTTTAGGGTTTTAAAGCTGAAAGCAACAGTTTTTCTATCTATATAATAAAACACAAAGAAAGCTATCAAGTAGCTCTCCTTCAATCCCCCAAAAATCAAAGGCCCAGATCTAATTTCACAAAACATTTTTTTCCTCCCAAAAGTTTCCCCCCAAAACTCAAATTCAAATCTCCCACCCAAAACAACTCCTATATTTATTTCATTATTTTTCTCTCTCTCTCTCTTAATTAAAAATTAAAAAACTAAAAAAATTAAATATTAAAGACTTTAAAAATAATTTAAAAAAATAAAAAAATATCATATAATATGTTTTTTGCTAGATTCTCAAAAGTTTCTCATATAATATGTTTACTACTTCAATTAATTTGCTGGAACTTCAAACTATTTTCTATGAACAAACAAGGTGTACCGTTCCGAAAACGTGCCGTAGGCACGTGTCAATGGGCAAACCTAGTATTTATACAATTTATAATAAGTGACTATTTAGTTTTTGTATGTTTGATCGAAGGCTTTTTAATGAAACGGGGGGCTATTCCCACCGTTTACAATAATTGAAAAAATAAAAAAGACTGTTTAATTTTTTGCTTCGGTATAAAGAAATAGGAGAGGCAGCAAGCAAACCTTGAGTGGCCACATAATAATCTCCACCAAACCCCAATCACAATCTCCCATCTCTCAGATCTCAACAATACAGCAGTAGAAGAAAGAGCAATAAAATATATATAATAATAAGGAGAGAAGAGTAAGCTCGCACTTCTCGATCTCCCCTCTCCATCTTTGTTTCCAATCCCTTTTATGTTTCTGGGTTTTGTGAATTGAGAAATTTCCGTCCAATCAGGAAACGAACGCAGTTTAATAGGCTGAGAGATGATGATGATGACAAGGTCTGGGATGGAGGTGCTGTCTCCAAACTCAACTTTGTTTTCGAACCCAAACTGTTTTGTTGTCGGTGGTGACAAGAGGAGTACTGGGAAATGGACTCAGCAAGAGAACAAGATGTTCGAGAATGCTTTGGCCCACATCGATTTTCAGTCACCCGACATGTGGGATAGATTGGCTCAGCTGCTTCCAGGCAAGACTGTGAGGGATATCATATCTCATTACCGGGATTTGGTTGATGATGTGAATCATATTGAAGCTGGGGGGTTGATTCAGTTTCCGGGTTATACCGCCTCTTCGTCTTCTTCTTCTTCTTCTTCTTCTTCTTCTTTTACGCTGCATTGGGAGAGTGGGTTTGATGGGATCAAGCAGGAGGAGGGTTATTGCGTCGGATCCGGTGGCAAGAGATCCGGTGGCAGGCTTTTTGATCAGGAGAGGAAGAAGGGAGTTCCTTGGACTGAAGAAGAACACAAGTAAGTCATTGAATGCATATGCCTTGATAATAACTTAGACCCGTGTCTGAATTGATTTGAACAAGTAGGTTTCTTTTTCTTCAATCACTGAATAGTTTGGTATGGTCACATGTAACTGGATTGGAAATGAACAAAAGAAATAGAATCAAAACCTTTTATTTGATGTCATTATGATTGATTTGGTTGCTACTTCCTGCTCAAAGCATTAGTATTTGATTAGAATTGAGTTTTAAAATATATAGTTGAGCTTTGGTTTGTTGAAATTGATTGATATATTGATTGATTGCAGGCTATTTCTAATGGGGCTGAAGAAGTATGGCAAAGGGGATTGGAGAAACATTTCTCGCAATTCTGTAGTCACCCGAACTCCCACTCAGGTGGCAAGCCATGCTCAGAAGTACTTCATTAGGCTCAACTCCGGAGGTAAAGACAAGAGAAGGGCTAGTATACATGACATTACCACTGTCAATTTACCCGATAATTCTCCTCCTTCACCATCTCAGCCATCTGCCATTTCTATGCAATCAACCAATTCTTCAATCGATCAACCCAATGAGGCAGCGAGTGGCTTCACTCCTTTGAAACAAAACAATCGGTTTGTGCATCTACCCTATGGTATCAATCCTTATGGTGTAAAATTGGAGGGTCATCATTCTCATATAGCTGCTACTGTCCTTGATTCTATGGTTGTTCACCGTACTTATGCTTAGCTAGAGATCGATGAGATAGTACACTAGGATGTAATATGCTGTCCTTGTGACATTTTATGGGCGAAAAAATCGATCAGGTTTGTGCAATGTGCTCGAGGATTTTGCAATATATATATATATATATATTTGTAATACATCAATAGGGCCATCTAGAGAAGATTTTATATATAAATATTTTATTTATGTACATATTGCCATTTTAAAGTAGAGTACTCTTAGAACGTAAGGGCTACCGAGGATCAGATTTTGTGCTTGCATGGAGAAGATTTACAAGTCTCTGGAGACTGCAGATAATTGATGATGCTATTACTTCAAGGAACAAGTTATAGACTTGTATCAGACTTTTCATTCGTTGACCATATTCTCTATGATGGCCGATGTGTGTTTTCTTTCAAAATGTCGAATATATATGGCTTATTGTTAAACTCCATATATATTAATTCATATCATATTTTATGTATTCGTTTGCAATGGTCATTGCTCATTGACCCTTGTCTCTACTTCTAGTGGAGTGATGAATTGGTTTTGATTTGATTAGCCTCGCTTAGGGATGGCAAACGGGCTGGTTCTTCCATTTTGGGACCGTGGCTTGGTTGGAACTGAACTGCTAAGGCCTGGGACCTGCGGAGTCGTGAATCGGACTAGCCCGGACCGTAACCGGGCGGTCCACCCCGACGAGCCGGTCGTTATATATATATATATATATATATATATATATATATATATATATATATATATAAAATAAATGTTCTTTTCACTCTTCCCAACAACTACAAACGACTAGTTTCTGGGAGTTAAATTAGGAAACACAAAACATATGAAATTCTATAAATAGAGAAGTCTTCCAACCCATTTTCTTCACACCAAAACTTCAAAACAACCTCCTCAATTTATTCGACACAATTTTCTCAACTCTGTCAATTTATTATTGCAATTTGTGGAGTCTTATTAATGTAAATCACCCTAAGGGGGGTGAATAGGGTGATTGTGCGGATATTAAAAATTTAAATAAAATGCGTAAATTAAAAAGATAGAGTAAGAGAAAGCAAACAAAGCAACGAGCAAAACACAGTGATATAACATTGTTCGACCACTAGGTCTACGTCCACACCACCTACTTATAGCGATTGCGGTCGTGCAGATTCGACTTTTATCTAGCGGTTTCACTTTATATTCTTTCCAAAACTAATTTATCAATCAATATTGCTTTACATATATATTCCTCATATAAACAGAAGCAAATCATCTATTTGCTGGCTTTCTTGATGATTTGAAGCACATGTTTCTTGAGAAGCACTCTTCCTTGATTTTTCCAATCTTTTCTTATTCATGCTTCTTTTGCTTGTTTTTGAATCTTTTTGTCTCTTTTATTTTGATTTTCCTTTTCCTGTTTTTCCTGCAAATCTTAACTAAAGACATTAGTTGTAAATGATACATTTTGTGCACACCAAACTTAGGTCAACAATTAAATCTAAAAACCTAAAACAAATGCACCAAATTAATTAAAATGGTATAATGCACACCCTACACTGCCAAGTGAACACAACATTGATGTTTTAACATGGTAGAAAATTAATGAATGTTTATGTCATATTCTTTCTCGCATGACACGTGATCTACTAAACCCCTTGGTGTCTACCGTTGTTTCATAAAGTGATTTTTTCTCTTGGTGGCATGATATTGAATAACAAAATGAGTTGTTTGACACCAAAGACTTTACAAATGCTAGTGTGCTTGAAAGATTAGATGAAAGCGAAAATAATGATTCAAGGAATACAAGAAGGCTCAAATTGAAGCAACACTCCTGAAGAATGAAAACGAAATCTCAAAAACTCTGTGGAATGAAGACAACATCTCAGAACTCTCCGAGTAAAAAGACCAAATCTCACCAACTCCTGAAGATTGAAGATCAATTGTAAACTTTAAATTTCTTGTAAACTAACTCAAACATTAAATAATTAAGTGAGATTTGTGGAAGCTCGAGTTTAGGGCGATGAGTTTCTAGGTTTAGGTTAAGTTGAGGTGCACGACCGTAGTCCAATGCCCTCTCTTCAATCTAACCCCAAACTATCTCAAACTCTAGATCACCCCCAAGTTTATCATGTTTTTAGGTTCTCTCTTTTCGAAGTTTGTATTAGTATTAACTTCTTTTATATAATATATGCTAATATGAGGTAGGGTTTCCCTACCTTTTGCTAGTAAAAAAAAACTCAAACTTTAAATTTCTATTAATAAAAATTGTAATTTTTTTACAATAATAATAATTACTGATGTGGTTTTGCAATATTACGTGCTTTTTTATTTTATATGTTTAGAGAAATAAAAATAAAAATAAAATATAATAAAATAAAATAAAAGTTCAAAAACTGTCCTGGCTCGGCCCACCTCTGTTTGGAACCGAGGGAACCAGGCTAGCGGGTTGATCCAGGCTCGCCTCCTTCCCCTCGGAACCGGACCTGCCTGGACCAGTTCTGGCACGAACCGGAACTGGGACCAGCCTGATACTATCTGGCCCGGCGGGCCGTGAACCGGACTGGCCCACCGGACCCGTTTGCCATCCCTAGCTTCACTGATGGAATTGTTTTAATTAGTTTGCTTAGGATTTACTTGTACTGATAAGCATGTGCAAATTAGCAAGTTTTTAAGCTATCTCTGGTTTGATCTATGCACAAATATGAGAATTCATTCGACTACAATTTATTTCAAATGCCTTTTCACTCTCTTAGCTTTGCCCAACTTGTCCGAGTCATAGAGCATTCATACTTTTCTCTGTTTTAAATATCTTCAAACTTTTACTTACTATATTTACAGATGTAATGCTTATTCTTCTGCTTTAGTTTTTTGTTTCCCCAATACCACCAGGATGTCTGAGATTAATCTCTCCTCATCAGTAGTTGGATCTGAGTCTGAACTCCACTAGCTTGTGCATCTCTTACTTTAATACCATCTCCTTTTGCTTGGTTCTCTTATTTTTTCTTCTATATGAAGGTATCCTGTGATATTGGAAAGATACTTTTACCTTCCTTTATTTATGGCTTTATATATTCTCTCTATTTCTGTCAAAAGTCCGAAGTCATAGGTAACTAACTATATCATGTACTCCTTGTTAAGTAGTTAGATATAAATGACATGTATAAACAAAGAAGAAAAGAACTATCGATACTTATGGTTATCTTTCCTTATTTGAGCAGGTGGTTAGTGACTACTGTTGAGAGATGCGTACAACCAGCATTCCATTGCTGTTGTGGCTGAAACTATTTCAAGTGTGGTTAGTACTAGACAATGTCAACTAGCACAAAATTTAAACAGACCCTACCAAAGAAAGATTCATTCATCGCAACTTGGAAAACAATTGTAGTGGTCATCCCTGTTAGCTTTTCAAAAATAGCAATGGCAAAGCTAGCACTTTGGGTTCTAACTTTATTCTCTACTATTTGGGTCCTCCATTTTTAAGTGGATTCTGATTTTAGACCACATACTAACTCATGCTTTAATTTTCTGCTTTAAAACCTCATGTCCTTCCCTTTTTTTCACTATATTCTGATTCCAGACCCCTTAAGATGAAATATCTTAGTACTAACTTTTGGAAGATGTCATTACAGACAATAAACAAAACAAGTATGGGAGAAGACTAGGGACTTTTAAGTTTACAATTAGCATGAGGAGACTGTCGAGGAATGACCATATTTATAAGAAATTAGAGGCAAATCCAATTGAGAATGATTGTGCTTGTGCAAAGGGAAACTGATAATTAACAGGTCCAGTTAGCGTAATAAACGGAATGGACTGAGTTCTGAGATATAACCAAGATGGATACAAATTTGAATTGAAGACAAGGGTTCGTGTGCTTTGACCCTGAAGATTTGGGATAAAGGCTTTCATTGTTTTCGTTGTCTCGGCCACCATCTATACAACATAACTAAAGCTACACATGGTCTTATTGTATCACTACAATAGGATTCTCCTTTAGGAGTCCTATACTCTTTTAACATAGAGATTCTGCATGCTTATCAATCAACCAAAGTTGGTGATAACTTTATACCACCACCTCCAACTCCAAGCATCCTGGCCTCAAACTGAAAGCGATTCATCTCCTTTTAACTATGTGTGTGTGTGTGTATTCACACTCACAAATCACATCTGAAAGAGCTTTTTCTCCTCTCTTTTCTTCCAGATATTTTCCTTCTGTTGTAAAATCTTTGATGCCTCAGATCACCATCTTCAAACAAAATAATAACTTGGACATTATCTGTCACTGGATTGTTAGAACATTATTTAAACAGAAGATGATAATAACATACAAACAGAAACTGTGACTCTTATGGTGGTGCGGTGGTTAGTGTTGGCTAGGGCTGCAATCGAGCCGAGCCGAGCCGAATACCTTCAGGCTCGAGTTCGGCTCGTTTACGAAACGAGCTTAATTTTGAGCTCGAGCTCGGTTCGAGCCGAGCTTTGACCGAGCTTTGACCATATTCGAGCTGAATAGCTCGCGAGCTTAGCCTTAAAAAAAAAAAAAAAAAAAAAAAAATCAAGCTCGAGCTCGGCTCGTTTACGAAACGAGCTCGGTTTTGAGCTCGAGCTCGAGCCGAATAGCTCGCGAATAGCTCGATTCGTTTGCAGCCCCTAGTGTTGGCTTCTTTAATATTTTTTATATAATTAACCTCGATTAATCCTACTGTTTTGTTCCCTCCACCCATACAGCTTGCTATTGCTGTTGTGGCTAACTCCAGCAAAGCTTGAGGCCCCCCTCCCCCCTGTCAATCAAATGATATAAGGGGGAATAAAAAAAGGATATATACAAGCTTTGATGGCCACTTGAGGAGAGGAGAGTGGTCATCACTGTTTAACTTTGCAAAGTAGATGACAAAACAGGCCATTTTCTTTTGTAAAAGGTGATCTGGACTTTTCCTGCAAGTTGCATGGAGGAAAAAGAAAGGAAGGAAAAAAAAATGTGCTTTATTTCATTTCAAGATAGTTCATGATCATCAAAACCATTATGTGAATTAAGACTATGAACAAGGCTCATAGGTTTGTACTTTTGGACATCATATCTTCAACTGTTTGATGCACTGAAATACCTCTCCAGTTTTCTAGTGATTATAGTTATCCTAGTAACAACTTTGGAGCCTTATGATTAATAGAACAAGGTGGGCCTTTTCGGCTCATCAATTGCTCAAAAAATAAAATTTTTTGGACCCACCGTGTCAACCAGTAGTGGGTAAATCTCTAATATTATAACGGGAGAAGGCCTTAGTGTCATTTGTAAATATTTTGTCAATCTACCAATCCGTGCAATAAACGTGCATAACTATTATAAAGGAGGTTCTAAGTTCAAATCGAGATTATGTCTAAATTTTTATTTTAAAAAACTATATTTATTAAGACATTGCACGTGTAAATTACTAGTATAAATAATCACAAATTTATTTATGTAAGATTTTATTCTTCGAAGAAGAAAATGGAATTTTGACATGGCAGAAGTCTACCAGAAAAAGAGAATGAAGTTATTCATATATCATCTTTATCATCTCTTTGTTTCTATTAATTACAAGTTAAGCAAAAAACAACTAGATATTTTGACGACTCAACTAACCAATCAATTTGGGGGAAGATGACAATATTGTCTATTCATAATATCACAGACAAATTTTCAATAACTTACATTAAAATTTGGTCGCTTGCATTTTATGTGATAATAGAGTTAACTGCATAAGCAAAGGTTTAGATGTTTATTGTACAGTAGAAACAGAATACCAGAGAGACTCGGACTTGCACTTCACTATCTCGTTTCTTGAATTCATTTTCCCCATTATTACTAGCATCAAGTTTCAACATTTTGCACATACTGTGGGGTTTATGTCTTGCAGGTTCGATGTGAAAAAAAGACGGTGAAGCGAGAAGATAATTTGAAGCGAATGTGCAAGAAGATTGGAGCAGCCGAAAGAAGCATGATCATGCTGCAGTCGACTGTATAGGATTGCAGTTGACTGCAATAGTTTGGTCCGCTCTCTGACTTGACAGCAGTTGACTGTTTTTTTTGGAGCAGTCGACCGACAGTGTGGCAGCAGCAGATTTAGTTCGGGTCTTGGTGATTTGTTTGAAGCTCAGTTTCTTCTCTTTCTTCTCCGGGTTAGATCATACGACTCCTATCGTGTAACTTTCTCTTCAAAGTATATTGGAAGGTGATTGTATCATGACCAAACCCTAGGGTTTCTCTAGATCTCTATATAATCTATATAATAAAACACAAAGAAAGCTATCAAGTGGCTCACATTCTATCCCCTCAAAATCAAAGGTCCAGATCTAACCTTACAAAACACATTTTTCCTTCCAAAATTTTAAATCCGAAAACCAAAAATTTTCCTCCAAAACTAAAAACTTATTACTTTATTACTATCTCTCTCTTCACTTTTTCATATTTTTCTCCCTCCCCATCTCTCTCATTTTTTTTTATTTACTTGGAAATTTAGATTTTAAGATTTCAGATTTGTAAATTTTTAGAATTTTTATATTTTTTTATTGTACATGTTATACTGAAAATATCAAATATCTCTTCAACAGTTAAATTTCATCATTTCCATACTTAAAGCTCTATGAAGTTAGATTTTGTACCCCCATTTATAATTATTTTTTAACATATACTAATGGAAATATGGATTTTTATTTACAACTAATTATTGTCATACTATTCAAACTTGAGCTACATAATTGTTGTTTTACTGTTTATAGGGCTTTTCGTGTTTTGTATCGTTTCGAAGACGTGCCGTAGGCACGTGCCCAGGGGTAAATTTGGTATTTTAATAGTCTCCATTGAGAGGTGTGCCAAAATTATCTTGTACTTCATCTAAGAGTTTTCCATTGTAAATAACAGAGTATCTTCTAGTGAGGCTTAAGAGATAAGAGTGATTGTAACTCTTGTATATTCTCTTATTGAATAATATCTGAGTTATTTCTTCCTCAGATTAGGCCAAGTCGAACCGGAACAAAAATGTGTGCTTGTGCATTTGGTTTGGTTTACTATTGCTTGGTTATTCATTGGATCGGTTGTAGCGTAACTCAGCAAATTCCTAATAATTGGCATCAGAGCTTCAGGTTCGTGGTTACTCGAGTTCTTTGGAGAAGATGACAGATCAAAGTTTCATGAAAATCAAACAGTTCGATGGTAAGATCAACTTTAATATCTAGAAGGTGTACTTATATGACACATTGGTTCAACATTGCTTGGATTGCCCTAGAAGAAGATAAAAGGATACCATTTGGCATGAGGCAGAAGAATTGGGAGGAGATTTGTTCAAAAGCCTTAAGTTTAATCTGGTTGTCATTGACGAACAACGTCAAGTGCAGAAGCGTGGCGAGTCTGACAGCAAGACTCAAAATTGACTACTCAGAATCTTCGTTACATGATCAGATGTATTGGAAGAGAACTATTTGTATCTTAATGAATGAAGATATCGCTCTTTAAGATCTTAAAGTGAAATTCAATACAGTGTTATCAGAATTGAGATCGATAAACGCAGATGATCTAAGCAAAAATGATAAAGCTTTCAACTTGATATATTCACTGCCTGATTCGTACAAATAAGTGATGACCACCATGTTACTCAAGAAATCTGTCAAGGAGAAGTTTTTGGTAGCCGGTTTGATCAGGGTTTTGAAGGATGATGAACTTAGGAAGGAGATTCAGAAATCAGTATCTACTTCTATGAGTTGTTTGGTGGTGGATGGTACTTCAATTATAAGGGAAAGTAAGTGTAATGGTGGGTTCTGTTGTTATCATTTTAAAGGGATTATCCATTACAAGAGAGATTGTTGCAAATGGCTGGAATTAGAGGGGTGCCAACATAGTTAGTGCTGCTGAATCATGTGATAACTTATACTATTTTCTTGTTTCAAGTTAAATAGATATGGATTCTGGCTGGTTTCTTGATTCGAGTAGTTCTTCTTATATTTACCCTGAGAGAGATGTTTTCTACTTACAAGTTTACAACAGGTTGTTATGTGAGAACGATGATTTGTGAGATTTATGACGTAGTAGGTGCAGGAACAGTTGAGTTTGAGATGACATATGCAAAGGGTTTCACATTCGAGAAGGTTATGGATATTCTTTTGTTGAAACAAAACATAAAATCCTTGTGAACTCTGTAAGTACGAGGCTGCAGGTACACAGCTCAAGGTGAAAATTATCGGTTTGGAAAGGTCGTCGTAAGGTGATGAAGGGAATGAGGGGTGTCCAGCACAACCTCCACAAGCTGTGGGAATGAAAAATCTTGCACACATGATTTGAAGTCCTGCGTTCTTAAGGCATTATCTAATTCGCCACACTAGAATCACCGAAGTGCGATCATGACGTTCGAATATTGTCGGGAGGTAGAAAATGTCTCGGGGTAGGTGGAGTTCAAGCGGATGTGGCGCCTTCATATTGACACCTACTGGGGTATGCCCTTGAAGGGGGCATACGATTGTAGAAATAAAATGTGGACGTAAATTCGACTAGCAGAAGAAGTCACTAAATCAGGTTGTTTGCAGGAGGAAAGAAAGAGTTTGGAGAGAATTAATTACCCATGTGTGGAAGCATGAGTATGTAATCTAAGGTGGAGATTGTTGGCTTTATATATTGTATACTAGGTTCGATGTGAAGAGAAGACAGTGAAGCAGAAGATGATTCAAAGCGAATGTGGAAGAAGAAATGAGCAGCAGCAGCAACAGGAAAAAGCATGACCAGGTTGCAGTCGACTGCACATGATTGCAGTCAAACCTAATAGTTTGGTTTGCTATCTGACTTTAGAGCAGTGGACGACTCTTTGGAGTTGTCGACCGATAGCGGCGCAACAGAAGATTTGGGTCGGGTCTTGGTGATCTGTTTGAATTCCAATTTCTTTTCCAAGTTAGATCGTATGACTTCTATCGTTTGGCTTTTTCTTCATGGTATATGAGACGGTGATTATATCAAGACCAGAACCTAGGATTTTTCTAGATCTCTATATAATATTGTAATGATCTCTATTGAGAGGTGTGCCAAAAACATCTAGTACTTCATTTGAGAGTTTTCTATTATAAACAACATAATATATTCTAGTGAGTCTTGAGAGATAGATAAGTTTTTTGTGAGAATGACTATAACTCTTATATCTTCTCTAGTCGAATAATATCTCGTTTACTTTTCCCCCGATTTAAGCGAAGATGAACCGAGACAAAATTGTGTGCTTGTGTGTTTGGTATGGTCTACTATTAATGCTCGATTATTCATTGTATCAGTTGTTGCATAACTCGACAAATCCCTAACACATACATCTTACAAAAGGAAATGTGTTCGAGTCTTTAAGCAAATTTCAGACTATGCAGCTGCATCTTACAAAGTAACATGAATATTTTGAATAGGTTTTGTTGAATTGCTCATATTCGACGAACTTTTTATCTTAAATGTCAAATCATTCATGCATGCTATATTGGTTAAAGGTTTCATTAAATTTTCAAAAAAACTGTTGCACTCGATATATACATCCATGCATGGCACATGGTATATTGTGTTGTAAGTATTCATATCTTAAGAGACTTTAGCGATCATTTAAAGTAGATTTTAAATCTATTTTACTGAAAAATAAAAGAAAAAAGAGCAAGAGTTATATATGTTCGTTGTTCTGAAGATTTGTTTATAAACCATATGATTTTGAATTAGAACAAAAATCAGCTAGTAAATGCGCACAATTCAAATTAAAGTATCAGTTGAGTTGAATTTGAAAATTTCGGTAGAAAAGAAACTGGAGTAAATTGATATGAAGCATCTTTTAAAAATATTTTCTGGTCTTATGGAAACCTAAGATGGTACTTCAAGAATGTTTTTCTAACCTTTCTTCACCAAAGGAGAAAAATATAATTAGGCAAAATTTAAAAAAACGTCACATAGTTTGGCGTTGTTTAAAAAAACATCACAAAACTTTGACTTTTTAAAAAAATCGCACAATGTTTAACTTTCAACTCACGGAGTTATCCAACCGTTAACTGGGATAATAGTTATGTGATGTTTTTTTAAAACAAATGGGAACTTTTGTGATGTTTTTTTAAATAGAATAATAGTTCTGTGTTGTTTTTTTAAACAAAACAATAGTTTTGTGGTGTTTTTTTAAACATTACGTATAACCCAGTTAACGGTTGGATAACTCCGTGAGTTGAAAGTTAAACATTGTGCGGTTTTTTTAAAAAGTCAAAGTTTTGTGACGTTTTTTTAAATAGCGCCAAACTATTGTGATGTTTTTTTAAATTTAGCCATATAATTATAGGTCATTATTTTTTAGTTTTTTAAAATGACAACGAAACAGAAGAAATTTATTTTTTGTGTTTTCTTACTTATTTTTATAATACCCTTAATTATTAAGGACGTAGTTAGCATTTGTTATTGGCTTAATATTTATACGCTTATATATACTAGTTGGAATTTGTCGTGCACCAAGTGCACGCGGCTTGGTGGACGTGTCAGTTGAATATTTTAACAATGTTTTATGTTGTTGAGAAAATCAATCAAAGAAGAAATCTCATTTTGAACTCAAAGAATATATAGCATAATCACTATATATTGATTATGTACACAAATACTTAAACTTTTAATACTAAAAATTCTAAATATTATATCAAATCTTGAGTAAAGACAAAATAATATGTAAATAACTGTATTATCTAAAACATAAGAGATACAAGAAATGATAGTGACTATTTTGTAGGTCCATAGAATTATAGAGGTGGCAATATAATCCAACATTTTCTTAGAAGCATTATCTCTCATAGTTGCTAATATGGCTAAAATAGGATTAAATCGGGACCGTCTCAATCGGGCACGAGTCTTAAAGCTCTTAGGGGTAAAACGGTAATTTCACCTACAAACGGATCTAAAATGGGAACTGGGTTTTTCTTCAAAGCCCACTAACCCATAAACGGATCTGTCCTACTGGGTACGGGTCCCAACCCGTTACAAACCAGTTCAGAAGGATAAAGAAGAATTTAGATTCATAATTATCCCTAAGAGGTGGTTTTAACCACTTCTATCCATCTACACCGGGAAGTAGGAATTTGTTCTTATCTCGAAACGGATTCCTAAGGCGACTATAAAAATCCCTTTCCCCCCACCATAAGAAGGTAATCAATATTTTTCTACATAAAGCTCTTTCATAATCTTATTGATTACTGACAAGAGCGTCGGAGGGTGCGTCGCTGGGATCCATCCCGATGTTTCGCACGTTTTGCAAGTTCACAGCAGCAAGAAACCATGTCAATACGTTGGTGAAGGTCAACAAGTCAGCAAGTTTGCCTTATTCGTTTTCTCAAAAATCCACAAATTCATCTGTTTGCTCCCACACCAAAATTAACAGCAACAGATTGGCGCCGTCTGTGAGAACCGAAAAAGCAATCCAAGCTAACTTCATCAACGAGATTAGTTTCAAGCCATGCATCCAAAAGAAAAGGGGAAGGCAGCGGTCTTCAGCCGAAGAACCACTCCTCTTCCTACTCCTCCTCCTCCAGCTCAAGGTGTTCTTCCTCAACAACCTCCTCATCAACAGGCCCCTCCAGGGTCTCGGGGGGCTGCCCAGGGGGGCTCTCGTCGGAGTTGTCCAAAGCAACATCTTCCTCAGGACCATGTCGCGGTCTAAAATCCTCCAGTTGACTTTATGGCTTCTCAAAGCCCTCCCGAGCAGAATCTCCGTCAAATGATTGTCAACCGCCAAAAGGGGGTCGACCTCCGAACTCGCCTGAATGGATGGCGAGCCCTTGGGGGAGTCCACCAACCTGAGCACCCAGGGGTCTCAAGAGTTCGGAGCCCCCGCAGATCGAGGACCAGAAGATCCCCTCCCCCGAGGAGGCGGAGAGAGTCCCCTCAACATCATCGACGGAGAAGTCATTCTCCAGTAAGCCGAGCCACATATAGGGACCACCAAGCTGGAGGGGCACTAGCCACAAGGGCGGAGTTCCAAGATTTTCAAGAGGTCGTTCTGCAGGCCCTCAACGTCGCTCCTAACCACGAGCAACGGGCACCTAGTCCTCAACCTGCCCCAAGCCGTCACCACAGCACTCCTAGTCCCCTTTCGCATGGGACAAAGTCTAGGGGCTCGACAGGATATGACCGAAGGGAAGACTCGGTCTACCGCCGTCTCCACGAGATTTAGAGGTGCCTTGGCTGACTTGACAGAGAAGAGGAACAACGGGCGAGGAATTTCTGCCCGAGCAGGCCCCCATTCTCCCGAGCCATCATGGAAGCCCCGGTCCCGCAAAATTTCAAGCCCTCTAACTTTGAGTCATACAACGGGGAGTCAGACCCCGCCGACAACATCAAGAGTTTTAAAACTCTCATGATGATCCACCAGGCTTCGAATGCGCTCTTTTGCAAGACCTTTCCTGCCACGCTGAAAGGGACTGCAAGAGAATGGTACTATCGACTCGCCCTAGCCTCCATCTTCTCATTCGATCAGTTCGAAGGGCGCTTCCTTACTCATTTCGTGAGTAGCCGACGGACCGAGAAAATAAGTGTATCTTTGGTGACCCTCCGCCAAAGAAAGGGTGAACGCCTAAGAGATTACGTTCGGCGCTTCACCACTGAAGTCCGGTCTATTGCCTCCCTCAACCAATTAGTAGCCTCTGCGGCATTCAGGCACAATGTCACCAACACCGACCTCAAGGTGTCCTTTGCCAAGAAGCCTCATCGGGACTTCTCAGAACTCCTACTTAGGAGTGAGAAGTACATCCGAGTGGAAGAGGCTCTCAACCCCCCCACTCTCGAGGAACCATCTTTCGGGAACAAACGGAAGAATACGGACGAAGAAGGGTCCCAGAAATTCCAGAGGGATGACAATGGCTAATGCCGCCCAGCTCCTCGTTTTGAGAAGTTCACCCCCCTCACTGCCAGTATATCAGCAGTTCTTATGGAGGTGGACAAGGAAGGGCTACTCCGCGGTCCCCCGAGAATGAATACCTCTGGCAAGAAAACAAAAAGGGATAAGTGGTGCCGCTGTAACACCCCGCAAAATTGGAAATTACAATTTTGCCCCTGGGTGTTACGCACGTATATTTTGTAATGTATTTCATTACATATTTTGGATTCGTACTATTTATACATTTTCTGTATTGATTTCAGTCAACTAAAATATAATATTTCAATCCCTGGAATTTACGTGCTTTATACGTGTTTTGATGCACGTGTTTTCACCACTACGTATAATATTTTCTATAGGTTTAAATTATTTATTCTTATGTATTTAAATCTATTTTATAAAACGAAAATTTATTTTTCCCTTGTTTTGATTAAAATGCATTTTTCAAATTTTGCACGTATGGTGCACGTGCAAATTTTTATTCTCATTTTGCTACTCTCATTTTACTATTTTTAGCATGCATTAGTTTTATTTAGCCTTTCTTTTGATCCATGGACTTAAAGTTAAATTCTAGCCCAATAGACTAATTAAAAAGAGAGCCCACTAGGATAATTAAATTAGTTGAATAAAATGAGCCCATGTAGCAAGCCCACTAGATAATCAAACTAATTAATTAGAAATGAGCCCATGTAGCAAGCCCATTATTAAAATCACAAATTAAGTTATACATGACAAGTTACAATATTAGTACACATTTTTGAGTTATAGAAATGTGTTCATATTTGTTTGTGCATGTATGCATGCACACACAAATGTATTTGGACCATTTTGTGGGCTAGGGGAGGGGATTAATGGAGTGGTTAAGTTCATGGAGAGTGGGGAGATGAGAGGTTGGGAGTTTTAGGAGTTAAAAATATGAAGAGGTGAGAATTAAAAAGAGAATTAAAATGAAAAGTTATTAGGTGGGAGATTTTGCAATATAGTCCCTAGCATTGTCCTATAAATAGCAACCCATTTCTCATTCTTTTTCACACCAAAAATAAAATAAACAAGAGAAAGAAAAGAGAAAGAAAAGAGTGTAAGAAAAAGAAAGAGAGTTATTGTGCTTGGAGGATCTCTTGCTTGGAGCATTTGCTAGGAGGAGAAGAGGACTAGGAGTTGCTAGGAGCAAGAAGAAGTCATTCATTTGTAGTTTTCAACCTTCAAACAAAAGGTGGGTTCTCATGCTTTCTAATTTAGAACTATGCATGCTAGTGACAAAATATGAGCATTTTGTTTTGATATGTAGTTAAGATTTCATGTTAGTGTTACATGCTATGAATGAAAACAATATTGTTATGATTAAACAAATAATAGGAGATTTTGACTAAAGAGCTAATACCATAGATCATGTTAGAATGCTTGTAAAATGTTATGCATGTTAAAAGTGTATTCTTTGTATGGGAAATATGTTGAAAAATGTTGTTTTATGTTCTAGGGTCATGTTGATTAATGAATAAGAAAGAAAGATTAATATTGTGTTAGTGGTTGATTTTTATATTGTAGTACAAATGCTAATTTTGATAAATAAAGTAAAATGTGATGGGATAAATATATTGTGTTTATGAATGGTAGAAATATTGTTATGACTAAGAGAACAATTTTCCATCACGATAGTTAAAAATAATAAAATGAATTACTGTCACAAACCATACTAGTACGCATGATTGTAAATGTCGAAATGTATAATTTGTAGGAAGATTGTTGAGACTTCTTAATGAGTTTAAATGCAAATTAAATTTGGGAAAAAATTCTAATACTCTTATAAAATGAAATAGAATATAGTAAAAATAGTTGTAGAATTTTTCAAGTATATTTGAGAAGTAAAAGAGATATTTGAAGATAGAATGAAATTTTGTTCTTAAGTTAATTATTTTTAAGAATATGAATTTTTTTTTTATAAAAAAAAAAGACTTTGATGTGAGAATTAGTTTCTCTTGTTGAGATTATGCAATTATGATGAATGTGAAATTCTAGATTTCTATGTGTACTCAAATTGTTAATGAGTTTAAATTAGATGAATGCATGAATAGAATTCTTGTTGGAAAGAATTGAGAATAAGTGAATTATGAATAGAACATTGATTAAGTTGTGAATTATTTGTATTTGATTAATTGGAGAGACTTCATGAGTTTAAAATTTGCAAATGAAATTGCTATTGTTGTTGATTCATGAATGGACTAAAAGAGAATTGTGATTGATGCCAAATGAGATATAGATCAAATTGTGGATGGCTAGAGACATGGAAATATCTAAGTGAAGACATGATAATGAAAAGGGTAAAAAGAAAATAATTTCCGAAACTGATCCACCGTGGAAAATATTTACCCGACTGGTCCACTTTTGAAAATATTTACCAAAGTTAGTCCATTATTATATTTTCCGAAACTGAGTAATTTTAACATTATTATTGACTTCAAAATTCTATGATAGACCTTTATTTTATTAAGAAGAGTAAAGTAGTAGTTTGTGAAGTGATTTTTCTTGAAGAAAATTATACTCTTATTTGTGTAAAGAATGTTTTAAAGTGAGTTGAGATATTGTGAGAGTTTGAATTTGTTGATAAAATTTCATGTGATGAAGTTGCGTACTTGAAAGAAAATATTTTGCTTATAAAGATTTTGAATGAATAAGTTGATTATGAATATGTGCCTAAGTTGTTAAAAAGAATGATAATGGATGAAAATTTTGTTCATGAAAAAGGATTATTTGTTTTTATGGAAAATTATGAATGAATGAATGAATCATGGGTAATGCAAAAATGAGACATTGATTAGATTATGGATAAGTTAGAGATATGAATATAATAAGTTTAAGATATGATTATTACGGGGTATGTGTACCCATGTTTCATGTACATGAAAGATTATGATTAAGAATTAGTAAGACTTCGGTTACCGGCAAAAATGAAAGAAAGGATTGATATGATTTTGAGATATTGCCGTGGGGTGATCTCATATTTGTTGATTAAGTCCGGTAGGAGGTAAAACTAATTCTATGAGTGGAAATTATTCATGTCTTAAACTTAAGAATAATTAGGCACTTAAGTGAAGATGTGATAAACTTGTGCAAACGTAAATGGGTGCTTCTATATAGTCGGCGGTGGATCTCCGTGGCTATAGACCCAGTTGGTGGACTGTGGTTGCCCCATAGGAGATGGACTGTATTTTATCCGGGACTTAGGGTAGTCGACGGATGTTTACCATACTCCAAAGAATATGTATATACTGGGGCTAGAAGGGCATTTACGGGATTATCATCACGATATAATAGCCAGGGAGGCTGGGATCTGTTAATATAAGCCAGGGAGGCTAGCCAGGGAGGCTGAGATCCGTATCTGTGAAATAACTCTAAAACTTGTTTTATTACTGGGTAGTCTCATGGCGAGGGATCGAACCCTTCAATGTGGAGTACGTAGGCGCTTGTCCTCGGACCTATGTAGTATGGGATGCATAGAATCCGAACAAGTGTGCATTAGTGTCATCCTAGTATAGAAATGTGTGCATTAGGCATTAAGGCATGACATACACTTATGTTTAGAATAATCACCTTTGACACTTTACTTGTTCATTCAATCTTTTTGTTGATTTGTTAAAGTATGAGATCGTTATACTATTCCCGGCATAGAGAGGATAGCCGTGTATAACACTTCGTCAGTTCTAAGTAACTGACGTGCCCACAGATTGATATGCAGGTAAAGGACTATTCATGGAGCTATAAAGTGGATATGCTGATGCTGTTTTATTTTAAAGATGTTGTAAATGTTTTATTGTAAATTTCATTCTTCCGCTGTGAAAAACCAAGTTGTAATTGAACTCTGATGTATTGTGAATGAAAAGTTTTAATTTCCTTGTAAAATTGTACGAAGTGAAGTAAAGATCCTGTGAAATCTCGAATTTATCCTTATTTGAAATTCGGGGTGTTACAGCCGCTTTCACAGGGACCACGGCCACGACACAGATGATTATCGTGCTCTTAAAGAGGAGATCGAAGAACTCATACAGCGGGGACACCTGGCCAAGTTCGTTCGAAGAGACGGGGTCGATCTTCCACCCCGAGGAGCCTACAAGCGAACAGAGAGGTCCGCCGAGTTCCAAGATTCCGAACCAGGGGCCGTCCTCCACCTTATCCAAGGAGGTCCAATGGGGGGAGAACCAAACTCCTCCCAAGAGGCTCTCACCCTATTGTAGAAGTATATTTTCAGTTTTCAATAAGGCCGATGCTTGTAACACGGCCAAGAAACATGTAATAATGGCTCACCTAATTAAAGCGGCCACTTAGTTCATCTCAATAAAACTCAACCTTTTTCTTTTGAAAGACATTGCACTTGCCTCACTTCTATCTCTCTGAATCACGTCTACGACTCGTCAAACAGTAAGTTCGGAGCCCAGCTTGTCCTACAGGACAACTTTCATAACTTGCTAAGCTCAAAGACGAGTATGGAGTCCAACACCTGGTTCGACGTTGCCTTAGCCACTTGCAAGCAAGCAAGTGTGGGACAGCTCACCATTCGGAATTGCTCCGACAACTCGTTAACTCTCTTAACAACAAGTTTGGAGTCCAACACTTGGTTCGACGCTGCTTTAGCCGCTTGCAAACAAGCAAGTGCGGGGCAGCTCACCATTCGAAATTGCTCCCACAACTATTGAACCTCTTCTCAACAAGTTCATAGCTAAAACTCTCCCATAGAGTTGCTCCTCAAACTTGTCTCCTAAACGGCTCTCTTCTAGGGCCAAGCTCTTCCCTCCGCTGGCCTCCAGGGCGAACCTCTTCTCAATAAGTTCTGAGCTAAAACTCTCTCCTAGAGTTGCTCCTCAAACCTGTCTTTCAAACGGCTCTCTCCTAGGGCCAAGCTCTCCCCTCCGCTCGCCTCCACGGCAGACCTCTTCTCCACAAGTTTAGAGCTAAAACTCTCCCCTAGAGTTGCTCCTCAAACTTGTCTCCCAAAGTGCTCTCTCCTAGGGCCAAGCTCTCCCTCCGCTCGCCTCCAGGGCGGACCTCTTCTCCACAAGTTTAGAGCCAAAACTCTCTCCTAGAGTTTCTCCTCAAACTTGTCTCCCAAAGAGCTCTCTCCTAGGGCCAAGCTTTCCCCTCCGCTCGCCTCCAGGGCGGATCTCTTCTCCACAAGTTTAGAGCTA
Organism: Hemerocallis citrina; assembly: GCA_017893485.1. Classification (NCBI taxonomy): domain Eukaryota; kingdom Viridiplantae; phylum Streptophyta; class Magnoliopsida; order Asparagales; family Asphodelaceae; genus Hemerocallis; species Hemerocallis citrina. The sequence goes on along the minus strand of CM030359.1, from coordinate 694,070 downwards.
AAACTCTCTCCTAGAGTTGCTCCTCCAACTTGTATCCCAAACAGCTCTCTCCTAGAGCCGAGCTCTCCGCGCCGCTTGTCTCCAGAGCGGACATCTTCTCAACAAGTTATGAGCTAAAACTCTCTCATAGAGTTGCTCCTCAAACTTGTCTCCCAAACGACTCTCTCCTAGAGCCAAGCTCTCCGCTCCGCTCGCCCCCAGGGTGGACATCTTCTTAACAAGTTCAGAGCTAAAACTCTTCTCTAAAGTTGCTCCTCAGACTTGTCTCCCAAACGGCTTTTTCCTAGAGCCAAGCTCTCCGCTCCGCTCGCCCCCAGGACGGACCTATTTTGATTTTTTTACCAAAATGACCCATTTTTTGAAAGCCTACCAAAATGACCCACTTTCGAAAGTATTTATCAAAACGACCCATCTGCTATCTAAGATAGCAGGTTTGGTTAAAACCTCATCGCTATCTGAGATAGCGAGTGTATGATTATGTGTTTGAAGAAAAATATCTGTGTTTGTACTAAACTCACTACCTGAGATAACGAGTTTATGGTTGTGTGAAAATTTCCCCAATCGACCATTGCTATCTCAGATAGCGAGTGTGTTTGTACCACACTCGCTAACTAGGATAGCGAGTGTAGGGTCTTGAAGAAAAAATCCTCAATCTAAATTCGCTATCTCAGTTAGCGAGTGCTATTCTACTAAACTCGCTAACTGAGATAGCGAGTGTCGATTGAGAAATTTTTAAAGACTTACTGTTTCGCTCTCCCTCACTTCTCTCTTTCCATTCTCTCTCTAACTCCGAAAGAAACCCAAAATGAACAAACCCTATCCTCCCAAATTGAGAGCTGGAGTTGAGAGAGTTGAGAGCGATGAAGTGAATTTGGAGAGATTTTGTTGGGAAAATTACGAATTGGGAGGCTAAGGTTTTGGGTTTCTTTTGGATTTGGGAGAGAAGAGAGAGAGAGAGTGTTTCGAAGAAGTGAGAGAGATCTAAGATAGCGAGTCTATAAAAGCTTCCCCAATCGACACTCGCTATCTTAGTTAGCGAGTGTGGTATAAATACACTCGCCAACTGAGACAGCGAGTCTAAGCCCAAGAATTTTTAAATTCGTCCCCAATTTATACTCGCTATCTCAGTTAGCGAGTGTCATAAAAAATTACACGCTATCTGAGATAGCGAGTATGAACTTCATATTTTTCTTTAAGGCCATACATTCGCTATCTCAGTTAGCGAGTGTGGTACAAACATACTCGCTATCTAAGATAGCGAGTCTAAACTTGGTATTTTTTCAATTTTTCTCTAAAGTGTGGAGAAACACAACCATACTATCTCAGATAGCGATGAAGTTTTAACCAACCTTGCTATCTAGGTAGCGAGTGGGTCATTTTGGTAAATACTTTCTAAAGTGGGTACGTTTGATAAATACTTTCAAAAAGTAGGTCATCTTGGTAACATTTTCCAATCACCGGACCATTTTCTTTCCTCTTTCCTTTTCCTCGTTTCTTCTCCTTTCTCATCGCCGCCACCACCTCCAGCGAATCCGGTGACACCACCACCTCCTCCGTCGTCTACAGTGGCTCCGTCACCTCCTCCAACGATTCACCCCTTTCGCCCAAATCCTAACCCTAACCTTAAACTCTCCAATCCTAACCCTAACCCTAACCTTATTCGCCACTCTCCATCATAAAAGCTTTAGATATAGGGTTTGATTCTCTCTCTTGTTCGGGTATCAAATGTAGGGTTTTTGGAGCTCCAAGGGATTGGCCTCTTCTTGCGATTCCTCGATTGGTTGCTCAGTTGATTCACAAGGTAACATAGGTTATTTTCTGCATTTGATTATCTAAAGGAATTCATTTAATTAAAGATGCAATCTTTTAATGTGTTGTGATTGTGGAACATAAGGTGTTTGTTGGAATGCGGGTATGAAAATGATGAACACAATCAGCATCTTTCCTATTTTGATTGATTCATGATTTGGGTTATTAAGTTGTTTTTGTTGTTGGTTGGTGTAGGAGAGTGTTGATATTTCCCAAGGGGAATAATGTGGACCATTTGTCGATGTACTTGGACACTGCAAATTCTTTGATGCTGCAGTATGGGTGGGGTAGGTATGCGCAGTTCAGCTTGTCGGTGGTGAATCAGTTGAACAGCAGTACACGAAGGTAAAGTTTTGGAATGCTCTCTTAAGTAATGGGCTATTTCATCATGCCACGAACCAATGTATCTCACTCTTGCTTATCAATATAAAGATTGTAGTTGAATTTGATGGGATGCACTGTATTTTGATAAGTTTGGAGAATTGGAGCTTGTTCTAGTCTGACAAGCATTAGTTGTATATGATCTTACTATAATTAGGATGGTATAAGTTTACTAGTTGATGCTATAGGTCCAGTGATTTGTGTGGGTATCTTATAGATTTATCTATGATGGAATTTATCTTTTAGTATATATTCTGTATCTTACGATATACCTTTTTTTAGGTAAGTTAACTCAAATAAAAAAGTGTTCATTACTTAAAAGGAATTGATATTTGATCCATGGAGTTGGGAGTGTTTATACAGTTGTTAGTTCTGCATGTTATGGGCTACTTCATCAAAACACAAAACTGTGTAGCTGTGAAAATTTTAGTTGGTTTAGATGACAGACGAATTGCTCCAGGTTTTTGGCGCGTGCTGCATTTTGATATATGTGGAGGTAGTACTTTGAATTTCTAGTTTAAAACAATGATACACATTTGTGGTAAATCAAATTTACACAATTATTAATGATTTAATAGTGAGAGCTCAGCGAGTTTCCTAGTTGTTTATGTGGTCACATAGATGGTCTACTCTAGTGTTTTCTTGTCTACCACATGATTTCTCTTTGCTTTTGTCATTCTCATCATTTAGTATAATCTGCTTGCATGAAAATACACTTTTATACAGAATTTTAGGTGTTTTATCCTCAGGTCATTTCTTTTGAGGGGAATGACAAACTTCAGTATCAAATATATGTGTACCTCAGAAATAGATGTGATGTATCTTTGCTTTTTCTTTGTGTCTTCCTTTGAAATTATATAGAAGTAGAACAGAGTAGAAACTTAGAATTAGCTTTATACATGGTTTCTCTAGTCAATCATAAACCGTTCAATTTTGGTTTTTACTTATAGTCATATCAAGGAAAGTGAACTTTTCTAAAGTCTCTTAAGTATACATTTTACATTGAATAATTTCACAAGTAAATGTATAATTCTCTAATACGGGGAGAATGTTTCTCTTAATAATGGGGATGGTAACAATAATGAAAGAGGGGGGGGGGGGGGGGGGGTGGGAGGGGGGAACTATTAGGTTTTGCCCTCGTTGTGCATGAGGGAGAATTTTCCTTTTCAATCCATTGCGTCAATGGGGAGTGGAGGGAAACTGTTTATTTTAGCTATCGTTTAGATTCAAGGTGTCAATATGGGATAAAACGAGAAACATAGCAGTTTTGCACATTGACGTTTGGTTTGAGTAAATTTCACCTATTATGTTAGTCTTAAGAACATTTTAAGTATACGTTTCTTTCGATTTCAGTGAAAAAACTTTCCCCAATCTATGCTTCTATGAATAGGCGAAAAAAGTTTCTTTTCAATCCATGACTGTGAATGGGGTGTGGAGTGAAACTGTTTATTTTACCTAGTGTTAAGATTCAAGGCGTCAATATGGTAAAAATGTGAAACATAAATAGTTTTTTCAAATTGATACTTTGATATGAGTAAATTTTACTTACATTATTGATTAACAACATTGAAGTATACCTTCCTTTAAATTTCATGAGAAAAGATTTTCCGTAATCTATCTGAGTTTAACATATTCTTCCTAGAGAAAATGAAAATTGGGGAAGTGGTGATGATTTTATTTGATTGAGTCAGACAAAGATTAGGCTCACTAACTAAAGCTTGTGTTCTGGTTCCTAATACCAATCATCGATGCCGTAAAAATGTATTTCCAGACCTCGACATTATTTCCTTTATGTATAAGTATATAGTTATATAGTTATACTAGGTTTCCCCGTGGACACGTGCCAACACGTCTTCTTGAACGATGCAGTATATGAAAAATCCTGTAAACACATAAAGAAAATGTTGGCAAAGCAAAGCACATAAAAATAATGTAGGCAAAGTACATAAAAGAAGTTAAAGAAAATCCAGCATGCTAGTGTTACTACTAACCATCAATGTCTGATTTTGTAGCTCATTTTCTGAAAAGTGAAGAGATATGAGAGAAGAGATATGAGAGAGAGATCTAAAAAAGTGAAGAGAGGAGAGAGAGAGTAATAATGAGGATGATTTATGTTTTGGGGGGAAAACTAACGGGGGAAAAAATATCTTTTGGGAGAGTAAATGTAAGCTCTTGATTTTGTTTCAATTGAACGAGAGCCACTCGATAGTTTTTTTTCAAATTGCCTTGTGATTTATTATATAGATGTGAGCTCTAGGTTGCACTAGTAGATTTTTATTGAAAAAATTATTTTGGAATTTTTGTTTAAATTTAATGTCAAAGGGGTTTTGATTGTTATTTAATAGCTTCGGTTATTTGTCACCTCTTTAACAAGCGAGCATACTTTAACTGCTACTGAAGGGTAGAAAGACTAGAAAGACTGGCGATGTTATGCTTTTGATAATAATTCATAATGAGGGATGTCTTGACGACAGTGAGCGAAAATTGTGCATGTTGAAGAGAGTGACTAGCCGCCACCTCATTTTGTTTAATTTGTGGACATCATATTAAATGAATTCTGGTTGTATGCAACTAGATTAACGGCATATTCAACTTTCTATTCCCTTTTTTTTGTTGGTCCTTTCCCTTCCTTTTTCTTTCATTTCCCCCGAATCATATTGAATTTTCCTGAACATTTTGTCTTAATCAATTAGAAGGCAAGTGATGCCACTGCTTGTTTTACCATATTTATTTATGTTCGTACTTCTGTTTAGTCAATACTTTCTAAATTGTCTACTATCTGTTCTTTGTTGGTAATCTGCCACTCTACATTCTTTGAGATATTAGTTGACTATTGGGCATCCTGTTAAAATTGTTTATTGATTAATGTCGAGAAGTATGCTAAAACAGGAGTCAGTCAAGTAAAAATTAAAGCGATAGGAGCCAACCTGGTAGGCTGGTTTTGGTTATCTGTTTTCGGACCTTTGATGTTTATTAACTGATCCATCACATTTATGTAGATTTATGTTTATCTACACTAAGAAGAACCTGTGGGGCTTATAGTTGACTTTTATTCTCCTTTGTTCATATTGTGACACCCAATGGTAATGAGCCTGAAACATTTATAATTTTCTATTATCATTTCCATACCTGTGCTCAAAATTGGTGAGATGATTGCATAAAGGATTTTACAACTAGATATGTTGTTGCGATTCAGTGTAAGGTATTATTATTCTAATATTTGGTGGTTAATTAGCACTGTTCACACATTTGCATGCAAGATAACTTTCTCCTTCTTGGTGTGTGTGTCGAATTAGCAATTGTTCCTGGGGACCCATGTCCAAATTGATAAGATATTGGCATAAAGAGGTGAGTAGGATATTTGCACTTCACTAAATTGTGGGCTAAAAACCTTCATTAAGAATGCAGTTTTGCGCTCATAAGTCTTTTTAAATGAAGAAAAATTAGATTGTATGTATTATGCTTTACAAAAACCAAGTCCAACTATATCAACATAACTGCTGAAAATTGCATGTGCCTCACTGCCTCTGTACCTAATTATTTGTTTGACGTATATTATGTTGGGTTCAAATTGTTTTCATCTCTTTCCGTGCAAACAATCATTCAACTTTGATATAAATAATTTTGCAAGATTGGTTCGTGGCTTAAAGGATTTTACAAGTAGATATGCTCTTGCAACCCAATTTAAGGAATTTTTATTTGAGAATATGGTTTGGTGGTTAATTAGCATTGTGAACACATTTGCATGCAGGCTATCGTTCTCCTTCATGGTATGGGAATCAAATTTGCACTTGTTTATGGGAGCCCTGCCCAAATTGATAAGTTATTGGCAGGAGAGGTGAGTAGGATATATGCACTTTTCCAAATTGTGGGCTATGAAACCTTCATTAAGATTGTCATTTTGCACTCCTAATTTTTTTAAATGAAGAGAAAATTAGATAACTTGTATAATGCGTTATACAAACCAAGTTCGACTATAACAACATAACTACTGAACATGGTATGTGCCACCTTACCAAGGTTCTAAAAAAGGGAAAAACGCGTTTAAACGAAAAACATGTAGAACATTTGATTTAGGCCCTAAAAGAATGTTAAAAACGTTTCCATTCATTCTGTCATCAAAACGTGCAAAAAAGGAGGAAAAAGGGGTCCAAACAAGTTTAGATTGGCCGAAAAGGGCCTACATGGGTTGTGGGTTAAAATGGGCTATTCAGTAGTTTTGTTTTGTTCTTTTCTTTTTTTAATGAGGCTATCCAAATTGAGCGAGGAAAGAACTTGTTCAAGCATTGTCACTGTCGAATGTCACCAAAAGGGGCACTTTGCATGTCTACTCATTTTTTTTAATAAACTTATAAACTATCAAGTATAATTTATTTGTGCATACGATATGCCTCACATAATGAAATATTATATATTTAACATTTCAAATATTTTCCTCTTTATTTTTGGAATATTTGTATTTTTTATATTAAAAAAATTAAAAAATTGTTTTTTTTCCGTTTAAAAATTGAAAAATTGAAATATTGTGGTCTACATACTAGAAAATGATGACAAAATGGTGAAATTCAAAATCTCTCGAAAATGATCGAAGATAGATTAATATAAAATAGAATAATATAAAATTTTATGTATTTGGCCGAAAATTGTGGACTGTAGTCCACAAAATGAGGCCAAAACTGTGAAGTATGAAAACACTGAAGTACGACATCTCATTAAAGTGGCTGAAAACTGTGGACTATAGCTCACAAAATGAGTATAACAGTGAAATACAAAATTTTCTGAAAATGGTTGAAAATTATGGACTACAGTGCACAAAATTAGGCTACAATTGTGAAATACGAATACTCACGAAAGGGGCTGAGAACTGTGGACTATATTCCACAAAATAAAGCCACAACAGTGTAATAAGTAATTTTAAGAAAGTGGGTGAAAAATGTGGACGGTGGCCCAAAAAATGAGGCAAAAACAGTAAAGTACAAAATCTCATGAAAGTGTCCGAAAAATGTAGACTAAAGCTTACAAAATGGGACCAAAACAGTGAAATACGAATAAAGGGGCCTAAAACTGTGGACATATAGCTAACAAAAACGGCCAAAATAGAATAATACGAAATTTCACGAAAGTGGCCGAAATTTGTGGACTATAGCCCACAAAATGAGGCTAAAATAGTGAAATACGAAATCTCGCGACAGTGGCCGAAAAATATGGACTAATGCCCACAAAATGAGTCCATAACAGTGTAATACAAAATTTTACGAAAGTGGCAGAAAAGTTGTGGACAACACAAAATGAGGCCAAAACTGTGAAATACGAAATCTCATGAAAGTTGTCGAAAACTGTGGACTATAGCCCATAAAATACGGCCAAAACTGATTAATACAAAATTTCACAAAAGTGGCTGAACACAATGGGCTATATCCCATAAAATGATGTCAACATAGTAAAATACGAAATTTCACGAAAGTGGCCGAAAATAGTTGACTAGCCCTCAAATTGAAGCCATAACAGTGTAATACGAAAATTTTCAAAATTGGCTGAAAAGTGTGGACTATATAGCCCACAAAATGAGGCCAAAACAACGAACTACGAAATCTCAAGAAAGTGACCGAAAACTATGGAGTTATAATCCACAAAATGAGGACATAACAGCAAAATAAGAAATTTTCTGAAAGTGGCCGAAAATTGTGGACTATAGCGCATAAAATGAGGTTAAAACAGTGAAATATGAAAGCTCGTGATAGAGGTAGAAAATTGTGGACTATAACCTACAGAATATGACCAAAACAGAACAAACAAATTTTCACGTAATTGGTTGAAAACTGTGGACTGTACCCTTAAAATGATGCCAAAATAGTAAAATACGAAATCTTTTGAAACTGGTAAAATTTTTTGGACTATAGCCCACAAAATACGACAAAACCAGAAGAATACAAAATTTCATGAAAGTAGCAGAAAATTGTGGGAACTCACAAAATGATGCCAAAATCGTGAAATAAGGATCATACGAAATTGGTCAAAAACTGAGGATTTTTGCCCACAAAGAACCCAAAACAGTGAAATACGAAATCTCATGAAAATTTTTCAAAATTGTGAACTATATTCCAAAAAATCAGGCTATAATAGTGCAAAACGAAATTTTCTTAAATTGGCTAGAAATTGTGGATTATTGCCCTTAAAATGAAGCTGAAATATTGAAATACTAAATCCCACTGAAGTGGCCGTAAACTGTGAACTAAAGCTAAGAAAATGAGGCCATAGCGGTTAAATACGAAATTGTATGAAAGTGGTAAAAAATGGTGAACTATAGCCCATAAAATGAGGCCAAAATATAGAAATACTAATTATGCTGGAAGCGGCCGAAAATTGTATATTATAGCGGACAAAATGTGGTCAAAATAGTAAAATATGAAATCTCATGAAAGGGGTCGAAAACTGTGGATTAGGACATAAAATACAGCCAAAACAGAACAATACGAAATTTCAAAAAATTGGCTGAAAACTGTGGACTGTAGCACATAAAATGTGGCTAAAATAGTAAAATACGAAATTTCACAAAATTTGCACTGCCCACAAAATTCGTCCATAACAGTTCAATACGAAATTTTACGGAATTGGCTAAAAACTGTGGACTTATAGCCAAAACAGTGAAGTACGAAATCTGTGGACATCGTACAAAATGATGCCAAATTTGGCCGAAATCTGTGGACATCGTACAAAATGATGCCAAATTTGGCCGAAATCTGTGGACATACAAAATGATGCCAAAATAGTGAAGTACAAAATCTCACGAAAGTGGACGAAAACTGTGAACTAAAGCCCTCAAAATGAGCCATAATAGTGAAAACAAAATTTTCTAATTATGGCTGAAAATAGTGAGACTATAGCCACAAAAAGAGACTAAATTAGTGAAATACTAATTCTTACGAAAGGGGCCGAAAACTGTGGACAATATTACCCAAAAACAGGATCAAAACAGAACAACACGAAATTTCACGAAATTAGCCGAAAACTGTGGACTATAGTTCATAAAATGATGCCAAAACAGTAAAATAGGAAATCTCTCAAAATCAGTCAATTTTTGGACTAGCCCACAAAATATGGTCAAAATAAAACATTATGAAATTTCACAAAAGCGGTTGAAAACTGTAGGCAATAATCAAAAAATGACACAAGGGCAATAAAATTTGAAATTTCACGAAAGTTGCCAAAAACTATGGATTTTAGGGCACAAAATGAGGCCAAAATAGTGAAATATGAAATATCACGAAAGTTGCCGAAAATTTTGGACTAGCCCACAAAATGAGGCTATAGTTCATAAAATGATGCCAAAACAGTAAAATAGGAAATCTCTCAAAATTAGTCAATTTTTGGACTAGCCCACAAAATATGGTCAAAATAAAACATTATGAAATTTCACAAAAGCGGTTGAAAACTGTAGGCAATAATCAAAAAATGACACAAGGGCAATAAAATTTGACATTTCACGAAAGTTGCCAAAAACTATGGACTTTAGGGCACAAAATGAGGCCAAAATAGTGAAATATGAAATATCACGAAAGTTGCCGAAAATTTTGGACTAGCCCACAAAATGAGGCCATCTCAAAGTGGCTGAAAATTGTGGACTATACCCCTCGTTGAAATACCAAATCTCACGAAAGTAGCCGTAAACTGTGAACTTTGCCTAGAAAATGATGCCATAACAGTGAAATACGAAATTTTCTGAAAGCGGCCGAAAAGTGTGGACTGTATCCTACAAAATGAGGTCAAAACATTGAAATACGAAATTTTCTGAAAGTGGTCGAAAATGGTAGATTATAGACCACAAAGTGATGCCAAAATTGTGCAATACTAAATACCCTGAAAGTGGCTGAAAAATTGTGGACTATAGTCCATAAAATGAGACCAAAACAATAAATTACAAATTATCTCGAAAATGGCTTAAAAATTGTGGACTATAGTCCATAAAACAGAACAATATGAAATCTCATGAAAGTGACCGAAAATTGTGGATTAGCCAAAAAATGATGCCATAACAGTGAAATATGAAATATTCTTAAAGTAGCCAAAAATTGTGGATTATAGTGTACAAATTGAGGCTAAAACATTGAAATATTAAATCTTACGAAAGTGGCCATATAGGGTGGACTAATGCCTTGAAAATGAGGTCAAAATAATGAAATACAAAATTGGGGCAAAAAATGGGCTAGTCCAGTGTAGTTGAAGGCTCGCCTCAGGCTCAGCCTCGGGCTCAAGGCTCAAGCTTAATAGCAGTTTGAGCCTTAAGCCTCAGTTAAGACTCCCCTTTTGTTCGAAGCTTCATTCAGGCTTGCACCTGGACGCGCCTTAGCAAAGACTGAGGCTTGCGTTTCAAGCAAAATGCGTGCCTGAACATAACAGACCCGATCGGTCTTCACAACCCGACCCATCTTCAATCCTTCTCATATCCCGTAACTCTCCAAATTCTCTCTCACATTCTCATCCCCAATTCCAAACTCTAACCCCAATCTCCACCTCCCTAACTCCTCAATTTGCACTCCTCATCAATTTTCTCCCCCTCTCAACAACATCGACGGCGACAGCGAAGCAGCTCGACGGCAACACAAAAACATACAACAAATTAGCGGCTACAACGGAAGCAGATCGGCTGCGCCGGCGACCTTTTTACTCAGTCTCCAGACTAACCATTCCTATTCTAGTTTCTTTCCTTTCTGATTTTAAACTTTTATGGTTTGTTTCTTGGGTTTTCGTCTATCTTGGCTTATGATATTTTTGCAAGTTACTTTGAAACAAAATTGTGAAGCTAGTTCATTCCATAATTTACTATAATCATGAAACCATGTCTTATCCAAAAAATTGCGTCATATCTCAATGTCGAGCATGACCAAATTTTATGACCAGCTAACTTTATGTTATTGCTTTAATATTTCAAAATACCTTACCATTTACTAAAATTGTAATATTGTATGCTCATTATTGCAATATTTAATTTGATACTATTGTAATTTTACTGTATGCTCATTACTGTAATACTGTAATATTGTATGCTGTATGGTAAGTATTTTCACTACTGTAATATTGTAATACTGTATGCTCATTACTACATGAAACTATGAATTCAAGGTTAACATGATATTATTATAGTTTTACAGAGGAATACATTGTATAACTTCTTTGGGGCAAGAAACACATTTACAGAGGAACATAATTGTAGTTTTACAAAAATGATAACTTACACAGTCATCTTGGGCATTATATGATATATTTTTGTTGCTATGATATTATCTTGTTTATATAATCTTATTTATAAATTTAAAACTCCCAAAAGTAGTAATGAGCCTCGATTAAGGCTTACGCCTCAAATTGCGCCTTGCGCCTCGGGCTTTTTATGGGGTATTGAAATTGCGTTGCGCCTTACGCCTTCGACTACACTGGGCTAGTCCACAAAATGAGGCAAAAACAGTGAAATACTAAATACTCTGAAAGTGGCTTAAAAATTGTGGACTATTACTTAGAAAATGAGACCAAAACAATGATATATGAAATCTCTCGTAAACGGTAAAATATTGTGAACTATAGCCCACCAAATGAGGCCATAACAGTGAAATACAAAATTTTCTAAAAGTGACCGAAAAGTGTGTACTATAGGCCACAAAATAAGGTTAACATAGTGACATACGATTTTTTTTGAAATTGGCCGAAAGTGGTGGACTATAGCCCACAAAATGAGAAAAAAATAGTGAAACACGATTTACTCTGAAAGTGGTTGAAAAATTGTGGACGATAGCCCATAAACTGAGGCCAAAACATTGAAATACGAAATCTGTCGAAAATGGTCGAAAATAGTGGGCTATAGCCCAAAAATTATGCCAAAACAGTAAACTACAACATTTCACCAATGTGGCCAAAAACTGTGGACTATATCACGATTAATGATGCCAAAATTGTACAGTACATAATTTCAAGAAAGTGGTTAAAAACTGTGGACTATAGCTTACAAAATGAGGCCAAAACTGTAAAATAAAAAATCTCACGAAAGTGACCGAAACAACACAAAAAGAGCCATAACTGTGAAATACAAAATTTTCGGAAAATGGCAAAAAGTTGTGGACAACGCACAAAAGTAATGCCAAAAAAGCGAAATATGTAATGTCACGAAAGAGGCAGAAAACTGTGTACTATAGCCCACCAAATAAGGCCATAACAGTGAAATACGAATTTTTCTGATAGTGGTCGAAAAGTGTGGACTCCCACACAATGAGGTCAACACAGTGATATACTAAATTTTCAGAAAGTGGCTGAAAATGGTGGACTATAGCCTACAAAATAAGTCAAAACAGTGAAATACTAAATACTCGGAAAGTGGCTGAAAAATTGTGGACAATGGCCCACAAAATGAGACCAAAATAGTGAAATGTGAAATCTCTCGAAAATGGTTGGAAATTGTGGACTGTAGCCCACAAAAGGAGCCATAACTGTGAAATACGAAATATTCAGAAAGTGACAAAAAATTGCGGACTATAACGCATAAAATGATGCCAAAACCGTGAAATACGAAATCTCACTGAGTGGGCAAAAAACTGTGGATTATTGCCTACTGAATGAGGCCATAGCAGTGAAATATGAAATTTTCTTGAAGTGGTTGAGAAGTGTGGACTATAGCCCACAAATTGAGGTCAACACAGTGAAATACGAATTTTTTCAGAAAATGTCTGAAAATGGTGGACATAGCCCACAAAATGAGGCCGAAACAGTGAAATACAAAATAACTCGAAAATGGTGGAAAATTGTGAACTGCAGACCACTAAAAGAGCCATAAACTATGAACTACGAAATTTTATGTAAGTGGCCAAAAAGTGTGGACTATAGCCTAAAAAATGAGGTCACAAGAGTGAAATACGAAATTTTCTGAAAGTGGTCAAAAATGGTGGACTATAACCCAAAAAATGTGGCACAAACAGTGAAATACAATATACTCTGAAAGTGGCTAAAAATTGTGGACTAAAGCCCAGAAAATGAGAAAAACAATGTAATACAAAAATTATGCACTATATAGCCCACCAAATCATGCCATAATACTGAAATTTTCTGTACTTGGTCGAAAATTGTATAATGTAGTCCATTAAATGAGTTAAAAAAAGTAAGAAATTTTCTGAAAGTGGGATTATGACTCACAAAATAAGGCCAAAACAGTGAAATACTATATACTCTGAAAGTTGCCTAAAAATTATGGACAATAGCCCGAAAGTGGGGGGACCGAAATAGTGCAATACGAAATCTATTGAAAATGATCGAAAATTGTGGGCTATAGCCCGAATAATGACTCCCAAATAGTAAAATACAAAATTTTAAGTAAGTGACTGAAAACTGTGGACTATAGCCCACAAAAAGCCATAACTGTGAAATACGATTTTTTTTATAAAGTGGCCGAAAATGGTGGAGCCCATAAAATGAGGCAAAAATAGTGAAATGGGAAATCTCATAGAAAGGGCAGGAAACTGTGGACTAGCAGTGAAATACAAAATTTTCTAAAAGTGGTCGAAAACTGTGGACTATAGCTAAAAAAGGTGGCAAAAACTGTGAAATACGAAATCTCACGGAAGTGGTCGAAAATTGTGGACTGTAGCCCAAAAATTAGCCATATGTGTGAAATACAAAATTTTCTGAAAGCGGCCAAAAATTGTGGACTATAACGCCCAAAATGATGCCAAAGCATAGAAATACGAAATCTCACGAAAGGGGCAGAAATCTGTGGACTATATATAGTAACACCAAATGAGGATATAACAGCGAAATACAATAATTTTCGAAAGTGGCCGAAAAGTGTGGACTACACAAAATGCGGTCAACACAGTGAAATACGATTTTTGAATGTGGCTGAAAATGGACTATAGCCCACAAAATGAGTAAAAAAAATTGTGAAATACTAAATCCTCTCAAAGTAGTCGAAAAATTGTGGCCAATAGCCCATAAAATGAACCAAAACAGTGCAATTCGAAATCTCTAAAAAATGGTCGAAAATTGTGGGTTATAGCCTGAAAAATGATGCCAATACAATAAAATACAAAATATCACGAAAATGGCCGAAAATTGTGGACTATTGCACGACAAATGTCGCCAATACAGGAAAATTCAAAATTTCACTAATGTGGTAGAAAATTGTGGACTATATATCCCGCAAAATGAAGCCAAACGGCCCAAACCAGTGAAATACGAAATCTTACAAAAGTGACCGAAAATTGTGGACTATAGTAGGTAAAAAGAGCCATAACTGTGAAATACGAAATTTTCTGAAAGTGACAAAATTGTGGACTATAACCCAGAAAATGAGACCAAAATATTGAAATACGAAATCTTTAGAAAATGGTCGAAAATTGTGTACTGCCCACCAAATGAGGCCGTAATAGTGAAATATTAATTTTTCTGAAAGTGACCGAAAAGTGTGGACTGTAGCCCACGTGTTAGGTTTCAATGGCAAACACAGATTGATACACAACGGAAAAATTGCAAAAATTATTGAAACCTTGCCATGTATCCATGCGAAAACCATAAATCGTGTTTAGGAATTATACCTTATGGATGGATCTGCTGTCTCCAAGATATGTTAATCACAGCACTGCAATGTTGCAGTGTCTCTAAGGTATCCACACGAACAGATCAAAACCAAGCTTTCCTCATGCCACGGTGCTAGCTGCGGGATGGGGCTGTTACTCACGATCTTACAATTTCTGTGACGGCTTGGTTTTCTCGTGTAACTATTTTCCACAGATATGTATCATATATATAACTGCAGAAAATTAATTCTAAGAGAGTAATGAGGTTGTTGGCATACAATCCGACCTGGGTCAGATTCGTGTATGGGCCTCTGAACTTTAGTCAGCCCTTTTAATCTAATTAAATGTTCAACCGATATCAGGTGTCCAAGTCTTACTTGGATTTCTAATTAAATTCATCTTATGAATTTAAATCCCAATTTTGATCAATTCTATGTGTGTGACCCTGTAGGTTCTCGTTATGTTGACAGTAATACTAAAATCATATTCTAGTATTACAAATAGTGAGCGGTATCTTGCAATACATCACTGCTACTTAAGTAACAGGAATGTCAGTGATTAGACATAACCTATCCGTAACCAATGTTATCATGTAGTCTAGTTCCTTTGTCCAGATATCTTAATTGACCACAAGGCATAGGGATGTGTTACCTTTGTATAGTTCAATCTTTGGTTTCTTGATATCCGAGTAGACTTACTAAAACAAATAAGCTCAATATCTCATATTGACTCATTTGAACACGACTATGCATTTTGCAGTCTCACTCAATCAAGGGGCCTGTAGATATTGCTCATGTTATGTAAGAGGGACAAATCCTATCTAAGTCACTCACATCCCTTCGCATGATTTGTAGTATATTCAATAGTCGACTTTATGATCACCTTATTATAGACAACGTTTGACGACATTAAAATATATAACTTCTCATGTAGGGATCTTAGTAACTTCAAGTCAAAGGAATACATACACCATGGTCACCGTGAGAACCACTTATAACACTCACGTAACGATCCATGCAGCGTTCTCATGGTGGGTCAGTCCAATACCTTATTACTCTAATATGTACCCATGGGAAGACTTGATATCTCATATCCATGACCCGTGAGATATGGTTATCAGTCTACGCACATACTAGTCTCTATGCATTATTGTTGTCCTAATTCACAATAATACTTGACTAGGGATTTAAGAATAATGTACTGATTACAACCAATGGGATCTCACAATCAAGTCATGCACTTGATATCCCATGGTATTGAACCTACTATTCTAAGGACTTCATTATACTCATTTAATCACAATAAACAACACAATAAAAGAAATGCCTCATATGAAATAAATGTCATAATGCAATGTCAATACACAACTCGCCTCTAGGGCATACACCAACACCACAAAATGAGGTCAATACAGTGAAATACTAAATTTTCTGTTAGTGGCAGAAAATGGAACATAGCCTACAAAATGTGACCAAAACAGTGAAATACTAAATACTTTGAAAGTGGCTGAAAAATTGTAGATAATAACCTAGAAAATGAGACAAAAATAGTGAAATACGAAATATCTAAAAAATGGTCGAAAATGGTGGACTGTAGCCCACCAAAAGGCCATAACTGTGAAAAACGATTTTTTTTGAAAGTGGCCAAAAATTATGGAGTATAACACAAAAGGATGCCAAAATAGTGAAGTACGAAATCTCACAATAGGGGCAGAACACTGTGGACTATAGCCAACCAAATGAGTTCATAACAGTGAAATACAAAGTTTTCGAAAGTGGTCGAAAAGTTAGGACTATACCCTAAAAAATGAGGTTAAAACGGTGAAATACGAAATTCTCTGAAATTGGCCGAAAATGGTAAGACTATAGCCCAAAAAATGAGGTTAAAACACTGAAATACGAAATTTTCTGAAAGTGGCTGAAAATGGTGGACTATAGCCCACAGAATGAGGCCAAAATAGTAAAATACTTGTATATACTCTGAACGTGGCCAAAAATTAATGGAAAATAGCCCAAAAAATGCGACCAAAATCGTGCAATACGAAATCTATCGAACATGGTCTAAAATTGTGGGTAATAGCCTGAAAAATGATGCCAATACTGTAAAATACAAAATTTCACTAAAGTGCGAAAACTGTGGCCCGAAAACTGTTGCCAAAACAATAAAATACCAAAATTCATGACATTGGCCGAAAACTGTGGAATATATACCACAAAAAGCGCCATAACTATTAAATACGAAATTTTCTGAAAGTGGTCGAAAATTGTGAACTATATAGCTCACAAAATGAGGTAAAAACATTGAAGTTCGAAATCTCATGAACGGGGCAAAAAACTGTGGACTATAACCCATCAAATGAGGCCATAACAGTGAAATATGAAATTTTCTGAAATTGACCATAAAGTGTGGGACTATAACATACTATATGAGGCCAACACAGTGAAAAACGAAGTTTTCTAAAAGTGGCCGAAAATGGTGGATTATACCCTCAAAAGAGGCAAAATAGTGAAATTCTAAATACTCTGAAAGTGGTTGAAAAATTGTGGACAATAGCTCAAAAATGAGACCAAAACAGTGAAATACGAAATCTATCGAAAATGGTCGAAATTTGTGGATTGTAACCCACAACAAGGGCCATAACCGTGAAATACGAAATTTTTTGAATGTGGCAAAAAATTGTGGACTATAACACACAAAATGATCACAAAACTGTGAAATACGTATTCTCCCGAAAGGGGCAAAAAACTGTGGACAATAGCCAACCAAATGAGGCTAGAACATAGAAATACAATTTTTTTTTGAATGTGGCAGAAAAGTGTGGATTATAGCTGTAGTACCCCGTATTTTTAAATATAATTTTAAAGGTTTATAAATGAATTAAAATGAATTTTTGGAGATTTAATAAATATTTTCTGAAGAATTATCTTTTTACACGTGCAAAACACGTGCAAATATTTTCTTGAGAAGTTCAAAAGCCAAAATCACTTCATGGAAAATCATCATTTATTATTTGGGATTTATTTGTAATTTTTCTAGATTTTTTTGATATTTATTGGATCTATTTGCAAATATTACGAAAAAGAAGGATCTTTTTGCAAAATTGTCATTTTGAGGGGTGAAAGTGCAAAACTATTTTCTGGACTTTTCAAACAGTGCCGGCTGGAAATAAGGTGTCTGTTTTACTTTTAAATCTCAATTTAATTGGTTTTATCAAGTTTCCAAGTATAGGGATCTATTTATGTAAAGTTATATTTTCAAGGGGTTATTTTGCAAATGTGTTTAAAAACCCTAAAATCCTCAATTCCGGCTTATTTAAAAGAAGTGCAGCCGTCTTTCGCTGCACAACACGAGTTTTATTATTTCTTGGAGAGTTAAGGAGGTGATCTTGGATTTCGCGAAAGGAAGGTTTTCTTACCAGATTTCTTTATTCGAGGTGAGTGATTTGTTGTGTTTTATTTTCTTTTGTGCATGTTGTATGTGAGTGACTAGTTGTTTTTCTTTTGTTTTGTATATGTGGTATGCGAGTAATATAGATGTTTTGATTATTCTCGGATGATGAATTTTCTCTACTAGAAAGCATGTTTAGGGTTTGAGTACGATATGTATATGATGGATTGGATGGATGAAAAATTGGATCTTGTGAAATTCTAGTTGTTTATAAATAAAATTGTATGTGGGTAATTTGAGATTGATGAATGACCCATTGGAGATCATTGGTAGGCTATTTCTTTTGGATTAATGTTGGATAGATTGAATATGGTGGATTTTATGCATAAACCTAATAAAGATGAGACCTTTATTACTTTTGAGTATTTGTGAACGAAACTTGATATGGTGATGTTACAAATTGATTATGGTTGTGAGTTGTAGTAGTAATTCAGTTTTGAGAAATTTGAATGGAAAAGTATGAATCAAAAGATCATGACATGAAAATCAAAATTGGGAATTTTAGTTGAATTTGAGGAAATATATTCAAATTGGGGATTTTCTTTTGAGATTTTGGTATTGATATGGTTTGGATCTGAATACGAAGCTATTTCAATGAATAATTGATTTTTAAGAAACTCTATTTTTGACTATATGCACAATCTATGTTTTAATCGAAAGAAATCAGCTAAATCACTATTTTTAAAAATTCAAGTAGTTTTGATTTAGTTTTATGGACTATTATATGTCCTACAAGTTGTATTTGTTCATATAAGAAATATGCTTTTGTAGAAATCGTTTTCATAAAGTAAAATTACGTATCGGTTGAAATGTGCACAACTAAAAGTTTGCAGTCTGTAGGTCGACAGTCGACTGGTATGACTTAACAGTCGACCGACGCGACCTGGCTGCTGTGTTCAATAGTTTTTCTTGAAATCTAGTTCTGGACAGTCGACTGATGACCTTTACAGTCGACTGATACCACTTAGAATTATTTCTCATAGTTATTGTATTTTTCGCTCTGGACAGTCGACCCATGACCTTTTACAGTCGACTACTATACTTAGAATTATTTTCTTAAAAGATATTGAATTTTCTCTGGACAGTCGACCTATGATCCTTTGATAGTCGACTTATAATACTTAGATTTATTTTCTCAAAGCTACTAGATTTTCTCTGGACAGTCGACCGATGGCTTTTGTAGTCGACTGATACTGATGTACTTATACATATTTGAATGTTCTTTTAAATGATTTATTCTTTAAATGTCTTTAATATATAACTTACTATTCTATACTTTAGCTTCTACTGAACATACGTTTTCAATATGTTTAACTGAGCAATTTATGTTGGGAGGTTGGTTTGGATATTTGAGTGAGGCTCTAGAGGGTGTGTGTGACCCTAGTATACCGGCAGTTGAGATATTTATGTTTGGGCCTGTTGAGGCAATTTTAGTTAATCAGTTGTTGAGTTAAGTCCGGTAGGGTACACCAACTCTAGGAGATTTGTAAGTAATTAAATAACCTAAAAATGATAAGGACATGTACTAGTGGTGATATGATGAACGAGAACATGAGTTATGGACCTTAGTATGGCTTGCGGTGTGAGATAATTTCCGGAATTATCCAGGTGTGAGTGAAATAGTCTCCGGAATTACCTGTGGTATGGGATTGATCTCCGGAATTATCGGGGTCGAGGCGACGCACGTGGTATTCGTGTGATGAGGTGCCATTGCTTGCGGTGTGGGGTATTCTCGAAGATTCCCAGGTGTGAGTGAAATAGTCTCCGGAATTATCTGTCGATAGAGATTGACCTCCGGAATTATCGGGGCATGGACTAATACTCGCAGTTTATCTTTATCTCGCAGTAGTCATCGTGTTAGGATTAGTTGCTTAGCGGGGGATAAAACCCTAATAAGGGGAGACGTTAAGGGCTTGCACCGAACCTATGTAGAGTGGGATGCATAGACTCTGACAACTACGCATTAGAGAGTCAGCATATAGAATTGTGTTTTCTTGACTTGGCTTCATGCATGTGTTTTCCTGTTTTCTACACTTGACACTTAGTCTAGTTTCACTTGATGTTTTCATGTTTCATTGTTATTTCTTAATTCACTTATTCTTGTCTCTAGTACGTGTGGTTTATGATTCCATGTTTCATGCTTTACTTATGTTGCTTATTTTATGTTACTCACACCTTTATGGCTGACCCTTTTAGTTTTGGGGGTTAGGGTTATCTCTAGCCTCATATTTTACAGGTGATTTTTTAAGGCTCGGATTTGGATGCTTGAGTTTAATTGATGTGGTGACTTATGTAATTTGTAAAATAAAGTGTTGTAAAGAAAAGAGAATTGTGATTTAAGGTGTATTGTATTCTGCTGTGCTATGTAAATGATTATTGTAATAAAGTGTAACACCCCGTGCCTGGCTCAGCTGCGCAAGCGGCTACACGTGCGCACACGCGAAAGAACGGACACAAAACTCTAGACACGCTCACCACAGGCACCATCAAAAGGTGGGTTAACCCTTAGGTACCTTAATCACTTGGTTTTTCCTAATATATACTCACTCACCTTCCTATACCATTCCGATATGGGACAATTCAATCCCAAGTCCACCCGGTCAAACACCACCCAACCAGCACACAAACCTTCTTTCATTTCCCTCATTTAATGCATATGATCGATAAGCCATCTTATAGGCTATCATCACCATCAATATCCCATAGGATCATCTATGGGCCACCATCTAACTTATCTCATCTCTTCCTTTCCTTTTATCTCCATGTAACCATCTCATTTAATATATATAAATATTATATTATATATTTCTATATAATATTATATATATATCCGCTTAAGTACGGGGTGTTACACATACCCCTCCTTAAGAACTCAGCGTCCTCGCTGAGCCTGAGACTTGCAACATGATTCAGGATCCCTTTCTAGCCAATGTGGAGAGGATTACCCTGATTCTGCTAGTTGTACAGTTCCCTACCCGGGCGACCTGTCCCAACCTAGCTCCCTCTCAGGCGTACATCTTTGCACACACTCGGTATTGAAAGTCGGCTCTGATACCATTTGTAACGCCCCGTGCCCGGTTCAGCTGCGCACGCGGCTACACGTGCGCACACGCGAAAGAACGGACACAAAACTCTAGCCACGCCCACCACAGGCACCATCAAAAGGTGGGTTAACCCTTAGGTACCTTAATCATTTGGTTTTTCCTAATATATACTCACCTTCCTATACCATTCCGATATGGGAAAATTCAATCCCAAGTCCACCCGGTCAAACACCACCCAACCAACACACAAACATTCTTTCATTTCCCTCATTTAATGCATATGATCCATAAGCCATCTTATAGGCTATCATCACCATCAATATCCTATAGGATCATCTATGGGCCACCATCTAACTTATCTCATCTCTTCCTTTCCTTTTATCTCCACGTCATCATCTCATTATTTTATATATATATATATATATATATATATATATATATATATAGGATCATCAATATCCGCTTAAGTACGGGGTGTTACATAAAGGTTGAAATAAAAATTATCTGTGTTTTTGGGTTGTGTTTAATATTACATTTGAAGTTGATGTTGAGAATTGTGCCACGTATTTTTTAAGATATTATATTAGAAATTCGGGGTGCTACAATAGCCTACAAAATGAAGTAAAAAAAGTGAAATGAAAAATTGTGGATAATAGCCTAGAAAATGAGACAAAAATAGTGAACTATCGAAAATGGCCGAAAATTGTTGATTGCAGCCCACAAAAAGAGTCATTTGTGAAATACGAAATTTTATGAAAGTGGCCAACAATTGTGGACTATAACACACAAAAGGCTAAATTTAAAAAAACATCACAATAGTTTGGCGCTGTTTAAAAAAACATCACAAAACTTTGACTTTTTAAAAAAACATCACAATGTTTAACTTTCAGTTAACGGAGTTATCCAACCGTTAACTGGGTTATACGTAATGTTTAAAAAAACATCACAAAACTATTGTTTTGTTTAAAAAAACAACACAGAACTATTATTCTGTTTAAAAAAACATCACAAAAGTTCCAATTTGTTTAAAAAAACATCACATAATTATTATCCCAGTTAACGGTTGGATAACTCCGTTAACTGAAAGTTAAACATTGTGATGTTTTTTTAAAAAGTCAAAGTTTTGTGATGTTTTTTTAAACAGCGCCAAACTATTGTGATGTTTTTTTAAATTTAGCCCACACAAAATGATGTTAAAGTAGTGAAATACGAATTCTCACGAAAGAGGCAGAAAACTAAGGGCTATATCCCACCAAATGAGGCCATAATAGTGAAATATTAAATTTTCGAAAAGTGATCGTAAAGTGTGGACAACCCACAAAATGAGGTCAACACAGTGAAAAACGAATTTTCTGAAAGTGGCTGAAAATGGAGGACTATAACCCATAAAATGATGCCAAAACAGCGAAATACTAAATACTTTGAAAATTACTGTAAAATTGTGGACAATAGCTCAGAAGATTAGATCAAAACTTTGAAAAAATGGGGCAAAAACAGTGAAATACTAAATACTTTGAAAGTTACTGTAAAATTATGGACAATAGCCCAGAAGATGAGATCAAAACTGTGAAAAACAGAGCGCTCGAAAATGATCGAAAATTGTGGATTGCAACCCACAAAAAGATTCATAACTGTGAAATACGCAATTTTCTGAATGTGGCAAAAAATTGGGGACTATAACACACAAAATGATGTTAAAACAGTGAAATACGAAATCTCACGAAAGGGGCAGAAAACTGTGGACTATAGTCCACTAAATGAGGCCATAACAGAGAAATACAATTTTTTTTGAAAGTGGCAGAATAGTGTGGACTATATCCCACAAAATGAGGTTAAAACAGTGGAATACTAAATTTTCTGAAAGTCGTCAAAAATGGTCGGACTATATAGCCCACAAAATGAGGCAAAAATAGTCAAATACTAAATAATCTGAAAGTGCCAGAAAAATTGTGGACTATTACCTAGAAAATGAGACCAAAACATTGAAATACGAAATCTCTTGAAAATGGTTGAAAATTGTGTACTATAACCCCACCAAATGAGGCCATAACAGTGAAATACAAAATTTTCTGAAAGTGGCCTAAAAGTGTTGGACTATAGCCCCCAAAAATGAAGTAAAAACAGTGAAATACGATTTTTTTTGAAAGGGGCCGAAAAGCCCATAAAATGAGGAAAAAACAGTGAAATGCAGTGTACTTAGAAAGTGGCCCATCGAATGAGACGAAAACTTTGAATTACGAAATCTCGAAAATGATATAAATTTGTGGGGCTATAGCCCGAAAAATGACACGAAAACAATAAAATACAAAATTTCACGAAGTGGCCGAAAATTGTGGACTATAGCCCGAAAACTAACGCCAAAATAGTAAAATACAAAATTTCAAGAACGTGGCCGAAAACTGTGTACTAGCCAACAAAATGATGCCAAAATAGTGAAATACGAAATCTCACGAAAGTGACCGAAAACTGTGGATTGTAGCCTACAAAATGAGGCTAAAATAGTGAAATATGAAATCTCACGAAAGTGGCCGAAAACTGTGGACTATAGCACAATAAAAGAGTCATAACTGTGAAATATAAAAATTTTCTGAAAGTGACCAAAAAGCTTGCACTATAGCCCACAAAATGAGGTCAATACAGTGAAATACGAAATTTTCCGAAAGTGACTGAAAATGGTGAACTACCCACATAATAACGCCAAAACAGTGAAATACTAAATACTCTGTAAGTGACCGAAAAATTGTCGACAATAGAGCAGAAAATGAGATCAAAAGAGTGAAATACGAAATCTCTCTAAAATGATTGGAAATTGTGGATTGGAACCACCATAAAAAGAGCCATAACTGTAAAATACGAAATTTTCTGAACGTGGCAAAAAAAGTGGGGACAATAGCCCAAAAATGTTTCCAAAACTAGAAACATTTTTTTGAATATCGGCCGAAAATGGTGGACTACTCCACTTAATCTGGCCAAATGAATGAAATTCAAAATTTCTAAAAATCGGTAAAACTTGGTGGACTATATAGCCTATAAAATCAGGCCAAAACAAATTAAATGAAAATTTCTCCAAATTTGGTCAAGCTTAGTGATATTTAAAATTTGGAGAAACATGTCGACATGGTAAACCTATATAGTGTGGGCAAAACAGTGAAAGTCATAATATTTCAAAATTAACCAAAAATTGTTAGGGCATTAAATATATCCGAAACATTAAAATTCAGAACTTCGTGAAATTGATAAAAAATTTAAAATTTTGAGCTTCACTAATTTTGTCCAGCTTTGTAGGCTAGACCACCACTTTTAGCCAATATCGGGAAATTTGGAATTTCATTGAGCTATATAGCTGACCGTTTTTGCCAACTTTTGGCCAATATCGGGAATTTGAATTTCGTTGTTTTCGCCAACTTTTGTGAGCTGTATGTAATCCACTGTTTTTAGTTGGTGCTTAGAAAATTCGAATTTCATGGCCTAGCCACTTATGTTTTCCATTGCTTTTGTCCAATTTCTATAAATATGAAAATTTTGTCAGATTTTGTGGTTTATAGTTGACTGAACTTTTGCAATTTTAGATAATCTGAATTTCACTACTTTAGTCAGTTTTTATGGTTGCATTATTTTTGCCCTGTCTCATGAAATTCTAATTTCCTGCTTTTGGGAAAGCTTTGGTGAGCTATATATATAGACCACTGTTATATGCTAATTTTGTGAAATTTCGAAATGGCTAAATTTGAAAAAACCCTCTTGAACTATGGCCTTTATGCAGAAAACCCCCCGACCCTTTTTTTTTATGCAGAAACCCTCCCTGAAGTATGGTTGTTGCAAAAAAATTCCTGAAGTATTTCAAAAAACCACATCTAACTTTTCCATTTGTATCAGATAACCCCATTCATCTTTGCAAGTTGTTTCAAAAAATGTCATCTATCTTTCACATTATTGTCAAAAACCTTCCTCAACTCTAGCAGAGGTCTCACATTGGCGGGTGGGTTTTTTGCAACAATAGTTCAGGGGGATTTTCCGCATAAAAAAAGGTCAGGAGGGTTTTCTGCATAAAGGCCATAGTTCAAAGTTTTTTTCTTTTCAAATTTAGCCTTTCGAAATTGATTGTTGTAGCGTACTTTTGTGAGCTAATCTTTCGTTTTGGCTGATTTCGAGAAATTATGAATTTTACTGTTTTGGCCAGCTATTGTGGGAGTTCCACCTCTTTTGCTGATTTGAAAAATTCTGAAATTTAGCTAGCTTTTGTGGGCTAATATGTTGTTTTTGGCTGGTTAAAAAAAATAGAATTTTTCCGTTTTCACCAACTTTTGCGGGCTATAGTTAACCGATTGTCAGCGACTTCTACGAATTTTGAAAATCACTGGTATTGCCAACTATTCTAGGTTATAGTCGTAGGTTATACTCCTTTTCTCGATTCGGGAAAAATCCTAATTTCACTATTTTATCCAATTTTGTGGGAGTATTGCGCAGTCTTTTGCCTAATTTTAAGAAATTATGAATTTAACTATTTTCATATTGTTGGTATGCAATGTATTAAATATCCTTGATATATCCGATATATCTGGTTGGAGAGTAAACCGACACGATATACTTATATTATTAATGTCTTTTTGGGGGAATATATCACCGATATATCGGATATCAGCCATATCACCCGATATTTTTTCAAAATGTGTCGGTGATATTTGGTCACAAAGGTTTTTAGTTTTACAGGTATGAATCAAATCAAACCCGAAACCCTCATCCATACCAACCAATAACTTCTGGTTATGTTTGAAATGATTATGAAATTTCTAAACTTTATCACTTTGCTTGGATTCCTACAAGTTGTTCATTTATTTTGTTTCGAATTAGATATGCCAAATTTTGTGATGGTTTTTATTTCTAATGTATATATATATATATATATATATATATATATATATTGTTTATATTGGTTGAAATTTCAATTTTATTATGCTATATTTTAGTTCATGCATGTCTACGTTTGGCATCATATGATTTATTGTATATAATTAATGTGCATTGTGAGCATAATGCATGTGTTTCATTCATTCGTTTTGTTTCGTATTATTTGTGTTATCTATGTGATAAGTGATAGAGTGCAATGTATGTAAATGCTATGTATATCTAGGATATATTTTTTTAATCTTACATAACAACCCGACATATTTAGATATCCCGATATATCCCCCCATATATCCTGATATACACAAATATTCCTAGTCCGACACGATACAGATATTCAACATTTAAAACCTTGGTGGTATAGTCCACGATTCTCCACTGATTTCATGAAATTTGGAACTTCACAATGTTGACAAGTTTTCGTGGACTTTCCACTGTTTTTGACTAATTTCAACACAGAGTTGGCAATGCAATTTATATTTGGATGCATTTGGTGAGGGTTAGTCTCGACGAAAGCATTATTTTCATTGTGGTTGGACTGAGTTCACTTTCGATTAATTAACTATTTTCGGCAGCTTTTGTGGGTTGTAGTCAACCGTTTTTGGTGATTTCAAGAAATTTTGAATTTATTGCTTTAGTCAACTTTTGTTGGTTATATTCCATCATTTTTGCCATATCTCAAGCAATTACAAATTTTCCTACTTACGCCCGCTTTTGATGGCTATATAGATCATAGTTTTTGGCTGATTTCGACAAAATTTTAATTCAACTGTTTTGCCTACTTTTTTGATTTAGTCAACTGTTTTTTGGGCCAATTTCATGTAGTTATGAATTTCATTGCAAGTCATTTTTTGTGGGCTATAATTTAGGTATTTGCTGGTTAATTTTTTTTTATAGAATTTCACCGTTTTTCCAGTTCTGAAAATTTTGATTTTTCACTATTTTGGGCTATAGTCGATCAGTTTTTGTTGTTTTGGCCAACTTCTGGGGACTGTATTTGGATGATTTTGAGAAATTTTGAACTTTACTATTTTAACCATTTACTTTATGAGAATCGTTATAAAAATTCTTGATATTTGTTCTCAGCTTATTCAATCATTTCTACCATTTTGTTCTGATTTCCCTTTGCACTCTTACAGGCGCCTTAAAACCTTATTCTTGGAAGAAAGTGTTGGTCTTGGAGAAGGACTGTGGATGGCTCAATGAGCTTGCCACTAATAATTCAGTTCTTGAGACTTTGATCTTTCTACATTACTGAACTCAGTGTCTCATGGCAAGACCTCGAGTTAATTGCGAAAAACTGCAAATCACTGATTTCTTTGAAGATTTCCGAATGTGGTATCTCCAACCTTGTTCGGTTCTTTTGTGCAGCTACATCACTCGAGGAGTTTGGTGGGGGCTCGTTTGATGATTCAATAGGTGAAACAAACAAAAGGATAAAATATGTTGCTCTTGTAGGTTATGCTACTTAGATTTCAGCTTCATGGGAACTAATGAGATGTACATCATATATCCATTTGCTGATTCTCTGAAGAAACTGATCTTGCAGTACACATTTGTTAGTACCGAGGATCACTGTGAACTGATTCAGCAATGCCCTAATCTAAAAATTCTTGAGGTATTAACCAATTGTAACATTTCGACTAGTTTTTCCACATGAAGTGTTTAATCTTTTTTTGAATTTCACTTTTGTGGCAGGTAAGGAATGTGATAGGAGACCGAGGATTAGAAGTTGTTGCCCAAACATGTTGAAAACTTGGATGGCTCCGGATAGAGCTAGGGGAGGATGAACAAGGAACATTTTCACATCGAGGGTTCTCAGCTGTTGCCCAAGGCTACTTGGAACTGGAGTATCTAGCTGAATATGTTTCAGATGTCATGAATTCTGCTCTGTAGTGTTTCAGCACTCACAGCAAGAACCTCTGATTTTAGGATTGTCTTGATAGAGAAAAGAGAATTACAGAATTGCCTCTTGACAATGGCGTGCGCGCTCTTTTGTGCAGATGTACCAAGCTGAGAAGGTTTGTGCTTTGTCCGAGACCCGTTGGGCTGACTAATGTTGGTCTCGGCTACATCGGTGAGTTTAGTACCAATGCCCGGTGGATGCTTTTAGGCCATGTGGGTGAATCATACTTCAGGCTTCTTCAACAGTTGTTCAGAGGTTGCCCAAAATTGCAGCTGTAGTTAGCAGCTGTAGTTGAGAGACTGCTGATTTACTGAGCTTGCTGTGTCTTTTTCGGTGCGTCAACTGACTTCTTTGAGATACCTTTGGGTTCAAGGCTACAATGCCTGTTCTGATGTCAGTGATCTTTTGGCGAACCATAGAATTCATTCCTCTAATAAGGGAGAATACTTTGTGAATGATGGCAGACAAATTGAAGTTGGTTTAGAGCATCACTTACTATTCTCTTGCAGGAAGGACGGATTGTCCAGATACCGTGATTCCTCTAAATCCAGAATGTGTATATATACTGAGCTTGCTGATGGTTTTCTATTTTACCAACCTTGCCACCTTTTTGTTGTTGTTGTAAATTGTAATTGCTATTGCTTTGATCTATTATCTTGCACTTTTCATCTTAGAAATTTGCAGGGCTGGTGTCATGTAATAATAAGCTGTATCCACTTTTCAGAATCTGCAGAGATGCTATGTGATGTTACACCATGATTTTGATCCTTCTGTTCAGAATCTGTAATAGTTTTGTTCGCTATAGCTTGGTTTTAATAAGGAGAATTACTGCTATCCTATTCAAGTCCTGTCTTCATCTAATTTGTGTACTTCACTAATAATCTGTCTTCAGCATTTTCTGGCCAATACTACTTCACCGCTTGTAGTGATTCCATTTATTTTCTTGCTTGTAAATAGGAACTTCTCTGCTTGTAGTGATTCCAATTATTTTCTTGCTTGTAATTAGGTAGTGGAGAATCTGGAGATGCTTTGTACTGAGTTCTTGCTTCAAGTTTGCTGACCTTGTCCAGCGTCTCGCGAGGTATGTGCCTTCTCTATGTTAAAATTGCAGTATATCTAGGGTTCTTTGGGTATATGTTGTTTTCCTTACTATAGATTTGAATAAGTAGGCAGAAGCTGCAGGTACTTAGGTAGTGTTTGGCCTAGCTTAAAATTAGCTTAGCTTCTCCTTTAGAAGGAGAAGCTGGGCCAAACACATATTTTGAAAAGCCCAAAAAAAGTAGAAGTAGTTTTTTTTATTAAGAGAAGGAGCTCCAAAAGAAGCCCTCCAGATCTACTTCTGGCTTCTCCTTTTCTTATTTTTTTTACCCAAAACCAAAGATCAAAAAAATTCCCCTTCCCCTTCCTCTTTCCCTTCCCCTTCCTCCATTCCCTCGCCGAACCTCGCCGCCGCTGTCGAACCACCGCCGCCGTCGTCGAACCTCGCCGTCGTCGTCCAAGTTTCCAAATGGGATCGTGCTTATCCACGTCGGATCCATCGACGCAGCTGAAGAAGAAGCAGAGGAAGAATGGCGGAAAGAGGAAGGAGGAGGAGTTGGAGTTGGAGTCTACAAATTTAACTTCTGAGGCATTACAGACTCATTGTTGTCGACTCAGCTGTGGAATATAAGGACGAGGCAGGCGTATCCGAACCAGAGCCAGAATATGTTGAATCAGAATCAAAGGAGTTCGAGTCTGAATAATCGGAGCTCGTTGTCGTCACCATCACTGCTGATGAAGAAGGAGAGAGAAAGGGGCAATTTGGTAAAGAGCGGGAGATCAATTAATTTGGATGTGGAGTTGCTTTGATTTTAGGAAGAATTGAGTTTATCTGGTAAAAATTGAAGAATAAGAAAATGCATAGTGTGGGATTGAGCTAATTTTAGTTCAATGAAGAAGAGGATAAATGAATGGCTTGGAAGGTTAAATGGGTTATGCTCGAATTTGGTCCAGGTCTGATAAAGAAAAATATAGAGGTTAAATGGGTTATGCTCGAATGGGTTACGTTCGAAATAGGTTAAATGGGTTATACTCGAATTTCTCTCTCCTTTTTTTGGTATTTTTTTTGTTGTATTTTATTGATTGCTGGGGGCTTGTTTGAAGTTTGATTAGAAAAAAGATGAAAACTTTAGTGTAGAATAAGTTTGGAAAATTTTCGATAAATTTGTAGACTTAACTCTACAGATTTGTAATTGGATAATTTTGAAGAAATTATGATCAAAAAAATTTTGACACTTCATGCTCTATCTCCAAATAACTTCTAGCTTAAAAGTAGCTTTAAAGTTAAAAAAAAAGCTGACTATCCAAACAGCTTCAGCTTTTAATTTCAAAGCTGTACTTTCTAGCTTCTCCTTCTGAAGTAGCTTTAAAGCTAAAAAAAACTAGGCCAAACGCAGCCTTAGTCTTTACTGCTATAGCTTGTTCTTAATAAGGAGAATTACTGCTATCCTGTTCTAGTTCTGACAACATTTTGTGAGCCGTAATCCACTTTATTCAGCTGTTTTCATGGAATTCCGCATTTCACGGTTTTGCAGTGCACAATTTTTAGCAGCTTCTGCCAAATTTGGTACTTCAGAATTTTTGGCATATTTTGTGGATTATAGTATAGAATTTGGCTGTTTTCATTAAATTCGATTTTGTACTGTTGTGGACACATTTTGTGGCCAAAACGGTGAACAAATTTCGGGAAAACAGGTAAAACTGTAGACTATTGCCTACAAAATGTTTGCCATTACGGAATTTTACGAAAACTAAAAAACCGTGAATTATAGCACTCTAAATATGGCTAAAACGTTGAAATAAAGAATTTCTTGAAAACTGCTGAAAATTGTGGACCAGCCCACAAAATGTCCGAAAAGTAGTAGAAATGAATTTTTGATAAAACATCCCAAACTGTGGACTATCTCACATAATATTTCCAAAACATTAAAATACAAAATTACCAAATTTGTCGAAATTTGTGGGACTAAAGCCCACAAAATGTTGCAAAGATTGAACTACAAATTTTCACGAAAACGACTTAGAACTGTGGATTATAGCCCAAAAAATTGTGGTAAGAACATTGAAATACGAAATTTATCTCGTAAACGACTAAAAACTGTGGGTTTATAGCTCACTGAATATTGCCAAAAGTGCTACAACCTATGGACTTTATAGCCCAGTAAATATTCCCAAAACATCGAAATACGGAATTTCACGTATTTGGTCGAAAATTGTAGGTTATAGTCAAAAAAACCTGGCCAAAATAATGTTCCGAATTTCACGAAAAACAACTAAAAAGCTATCGATTATAGCCCACAAAATTTGCCCTAAACATTGAAATATAGAATTTCTAAAAAAAGGCAAAAAATGTTTAGGCCACATTTCTATAAAATGTGGTCAAAACAGTGAAATACAGATTTTCAAAATTGGATGAAAACATTGGGACTATTGCCCACAAAACTTTGTATTTGAATGTTTTATCCTCATTTGTTGGCCATAGTCCCTAGTTTCCGTCCACTTTCCTGAGTGTTTTAATTTTCCTCATTTTGTAGGCTATAATGCACTATTTTCGATCACTTTTGTGATATTTTGTATTTTACTGTTTTGGCATCATTTTGTGGGTTATAGTCCACAATTTTCCGACCGTTTTTGTGCAATTTTGTATTTGACTGTTTTAGCCTCATGTGCGGGCTATAGTGCACAGTTTTCGGGCACTTTCCTGAGATTTTTATTTCCCTCAATATGTGGCCTATAGTACACTGTTTTCGATCACTTTCATGAGATTTCGTATTTTACTGTTTTGGCCAAATTTTGTGGGTTATAGTTCACAGTTTCCGACCGTATTCGTGCAATTTTGTATTTGACTATTTTAGCCTCATGTGTGGGCTATAGTCCACTATTTTCGGACATTTTTGTGAGATTTTTTATTTCCGTCATTTTGTGGGCAATAGTACACTGTTTTCGATCACACCTTCAAGAGATTTCGTATTTTACTATTTTGGCCTTAATTTGTGGGTTATAGTAGACAGTTTCCGGCCGTTTTCGTAAAATTTTGTATTTGTCTGTTTTAGCCTCATTTGTGGGCTGTAGTCCACTGTTTTCGGACACTTTCGTAGGATTTTTTATTTCCTTCATTTTGTAGGCTATAGTACACCGTTTTTGATTACTTTCATGAGATTCCGTATTTTACTGTTTTGGCCTCATTTTGTGGGTTACAGTCCACAGTTTCCGATTATTTTTGTGTGGGCTATAGTCCACTGTTTTCAGGCATTTTCGTGAGATTTTTTATTTCCCTTAATTTGTCGGCTATAGTACATTGTTTTCGATCACTTTAATGAGATTTCGTATTTTACTGTTTTGGCCTCATTTTGTGGGTTATAGTCCGCCGTTTCCGGCCGTTTTGGCAAAATTTTGTATTTGACTGTTTTAGCCTAATTTGTGGGCTATAGTTCACAGATTTCAGCCGCTTTCGTGAAATTTTTTATTTCTCTCATTTGTGGGTTGTAGTACACCGTTTTCGATCATTTTCAAGAGATTTCGTTTTTTACTGTTTTGGCCTCATTTTGGGAGTTATAGTACACAGTTTCCGGCCGTTTTCGCGAAATTTTGTATTTGTCTGTTTAGCCTCATTTGCGGTCCATTGTCCACAGTTTTCAGCCACTTTCCTGAGATTTTTTATTTCCCTCATTTTGTTGGCTATAGTGATCGCTTTCATGAGATTTCATATTGTACTGTTTTGGCTTCATTTTGTGGGTTATAGTCCACAGTTTCTGGCTGTTTTAGCGAAATTTTGTATTTGTCTGTTTTAGCCTCATTTGTGGCCTATATAGTCCACAGTTTTCCGACACTTTCGTGCTATTTTTTATTTTTCTCATTTTGTAGGCTATAGTGCACTGTTTTCGATCACTTTGATGATATTCGTATTGTACTGTTTTGGCCTCATTATGTGGGTCATAGTCCACAGTTTTCGACCGTTTTCGTGCAATTTTGTATTTGACTGTTTCAGCCTCATGTGTGGGCTACAGTCCACAGTTTTTGGGCACTTTCGTGAGATTTTTTATTTCCTTCATTTTGTAGGCTACAGTACACTGTTTTCGATCACTTTTATGAGATTTCGTATTTTACTGATTTGGCCTCTTTTTGTGGGTTATTGTCCACAGTTTCCGACTGTATTCGTGCAAATTTGTATTTGACTGTTTTAGCCTCTTGTGTGGGCTATAGTCCACAGTTTTCGGACACTTTCGTGAGATTTTTTATTTCCCTCATTTTGTGGGCTTTAGTACACTGTTTTCGATCACATTCATGAGATTTCGTATTTTACTGTTTTGGCCTCAATTTGTGGGTTATATATTCCACAGTTTCCGGCCATTTTTGCGAAATTTTGTATGTCTGTTTTAGCCTCATTTGTGGCTTATAGTCCACAGTTTTCGGGCACTTTCTTGAGATTTTTTATTTCCCTCATTTTGTAGGCTACAGTACACCGTTTTCTATCACTTTCCTGAGATTTCGTATGTTTCTGTTTTGGCCTCATTTTGTGGGTTATAGTCCACAGTTTCCGATCATTTTTGTGAAATTTTGAATTTAACTTTTTAACCTCGTGTGTGGGCTATAGTCCACAAATTTTGGGCACTTTCGTGAGATTTTTTATTTCCTTCATTTTGAAGGCTAGTACACTGTTTTCGTTCACTTTCATTAGATTTCGAATTTTGCTGTTTTGGTCTCATTTTGTTGGTTATAGTCCATAGTTTCGGATTATTTTTGTGAAATTTTGAATTTGACAGTTTAACCTCATGTGTGGACTATATAGTCCACAGTTTCCGGGCACTTTTGTGAGATTTTTTATTTCCTTCATTTTGTAGGCTACACTGTTTTGGATCACTTTGATAAGATTTCGTATTTTACTGTTTTGGCCTCATTTTGTAGGTTACAGTCCACAGTTTTCGACTGTTTTAGCCTCGTGTGTGGGCTATAGTCTGCAGTTTTCGGGCACTTTCGTGATATTTTTTATTCCCCTCAATTTGTGGGCTATAGGACACTGTTTTTGATCACTTTCTTGAGATATCGTATTTTACTTATTTGGCCTCATTTTGTGGGTTGTAGTTCACAGTTTCCGGACGTTTTGGCGAAATTTTGTATTTGACTGTTTTAGCCTCATTTGTGGGCTATTGTCCACAGATGTCAGCCACTTTCGTGAGATTTTTTATTTTTCCTCATTTCGTGGGCTATTGTACATTGTTTTCGATCATTTTCACGAGATTTCGTATTTTACTGTTTTGGCCTCATTTTGTGGGTTATAGTCCACAGTTTCCGATCATTTTTGTGAAATTTTGAATTTGACTGTTTAACCTCATGTGTGGGCTATATTCCACAGTTTTCGGGCACTTTCGTGAGATTTTTTATTTCCTTCTTTTTGTAGGCTGTCGTACACAGTTTTCGATTTCTTTCATGAGATTTCGTATTTTACTGTTTTGGCCTCATTTTGTGGGTTATAGTCCACAGTTTTCGACTGTATTCATGCAATTTGTATTTGACTGTTTTAGCCTCATGTGTGACCTGTAGTCCACTGTTTTCGGGTACTTTCGTGAGATTTTTTATTTCCATCAATTTGTGGGCTATAGTAAATTGTTTTCTATCACTTTCAAGAGATTTCGTATTTTACTGTTTTGACCTCATTTTGTGGGTTATAGTCCACACTTTCCGGCAGTGGTGAAATTTTGTATTTGACTTTTTTATTCTCATTTGCGGGCTTTCGTGAGATGTTTTATTTCCCTCATTTTGTGGGCTACAGTACACTGTTTTCGATAATTTTCATGAGATTTCGTCTTGTACTGTTTTGGCCTCATTATGTTGGTTATAGTCCATCGTTTCCGGCCGTTTTTGCAAAATTTTGAATTTCAATGTTTTAGCCTCATTTGTGGTCCATTGTCCACAGTTTTTGGCCCCATTCCTGAGATTTTTTATTTCCCTCATTTTGTTGGTTATAGTGCACTGTTTTCGATCACTTTCATGAGATTTCGTATTTTACTATTTTGGCCTCATTTTGTAGGTGATAGTCCACAGTTTTCGACCGTATTCGTGCAATTTTGTATTTGACTGTTTTAGCCACATGTGTCGACTATAGTCCACAGTTTTTTGGGCACTTTCGTGAGATTTTTTATTTCCTTGAATTTGTGGGCTATAGTACACTGTTTTCGATCACTTTCATGAGATTTCGTATTTTAATTATTTGGCCTCATTTTGTGGGTTATAGTTCACAGTTTCTGGACGTTTTGGCGAAATTTTGTATTTGACTATTTTAGCCTCATTTGTGGGCTATAGTCCACAGATTTCGGCCACTTTCGTGAGATTTTTTATTTTTCTCATTTTGTGGGCTATAGTACACTGTTTTCGATCATTTTCATGAGATTTTGTATTTTACTGTTTTGGCCTCATTTTGTGGGTTATACTACACAGTTTTCAACAGTATTCGTGCAATTTTGTATTTGACTGTTTTAGCCTCATGTGTGGGTTGTAGTATACAGTTTTCGGGCACTTTCGTGAGATTTTTATTTCCCTCAATTTGTTGGCTATAGTACACTGTTTTCGATCACTTTCATGAGATTATGTATTTGACTGTTTTGGCATCATTTTGTAGGTTATAGTCCACACTTTCCGACCGTTTTGGCGAAATTTTGTATTTGACAGTTTTAGCCTCATTTGTGGGCCACTTTCGTGAGATTTTTTATTTCCCTAATTTTGTGGGCAAGTACACTGTTTTCGATAATTTTTATGAGATTTCGTCTTTTACTCTTTTGGCCTCATTTTGTTAGTAGTCCACAGTTTCGAGCCGTTTTCGCAAAATTTTGATTTTGAATGTTTTAGCCTCATTGGTGGTCCATTGTCCACAGTTTTCGGCCACTTTCCAGAGATTTTTTATTTCCCTCATTTTGTTGGCTATTGTGCACTGTTTTCGATCACTTTCATGAGATTTCGTATTTTCCTGTTTTGGCCTTATTTTGTGGGTTATAGTCCACAGTTTCCGACCGTTTGAGCGAAATTTTGTATTTGTTTGTTTTAGCCTCATTTGTGGCCTATATAGTCCATAGTTTTCGGACACTTTCGTGAGATTTTTTATTTCCCTCATTTTGTAGGCTATAGTGCACTGTTTTCGATCACTTTCTTGATACTTCGTATTTTACTGTTTTGACATCATTTTGTGGGTTATAGTCCATAGTTTCCGACCGTTTTGGAGAAATTTTATATTTGACTGTTTTAGGCTTATTTGTGCGCTATAGTCCATAGATTTCGGCCATTTTCGTAAGATTTTTTTATTTCCCTCATTTTGTGGGATAGATAATTTTCTTGAGATATTGTCTTTTACTGTTTTGGCCTCATTTTGTCGGTTATAGTCCATCGTTTCCGGCCGTCTTCGAAAAATTTTGAATTTAAATGTTTTAGGCTCATTTGTGGTCCATTGTCCACAGTTTTCGGCCTCATTCCTGAAATTTTTTATTTCCCTCATTTTGTTGGCTATAGTGCACTGTTTTCGATCATTTTCATGAGATTTCGTATTCTACTGTTTTGGCCTCATCTTGTGGGTTATTGTCCACAGTTTCCGGTCGTTTTAGCGAAATTTTGAATTTGTCTGTTTTAGCCTCATTTGTGGCCTATATAGTCCACAGTTTACGAACAGTTTCGTGAGATTTTTTATTTTTCTCATTTTGTAGGCTAGAGTACACTGTTTTCGATCACTTTCATGAGATTTCGTATTTTACTGTTTTGGCCTCATTTTGTGGGTTATAGTCCACAGTTTTCGACAGTATTCATGCAATTTTGTATTTGACTGTTTTAGCCACATGTGTCGGCTATAGTCCACTGTTTTCGGGCAATTTTGTGAGTTTTTTTATTTGGCCTCATTTTGTGGGTTATAGTCCACGGTTTCCGGCCATTTTCGGGAAATTTTGAATTTGAATGTTTTAGCCTCATTTGTGGGCTATAGTGCACAGATTTCGACCGCTTTCGTGAGATTTTTTATTTCCCTCATTTTGTTGGCTGTAGTGCACTGTTTTCGATCACTTTCATGAGATTTCGTATTTTACTGTTTTGGCCTTTTTTTTAGGTTATAGTCCTCACTTTCCGGTCGTTTTGGCGAAATTTTGTATTTGACTATTTTAGTCTCATTTGTGGGCTATAGTCCACAGATTTTGGCCACTTTCGTGAGATTTTTTATTTCCCTCATTTTGTGGGCTATATAGTACACTGTTTTCGATAATTTTCATGAGATTTCGTCTTTTACTGTTTTGGCCTCATTTTGTTGGTTACAGTCCACACTTTCCGGCCGTTAGCGCGAAATTTTGAATTTGAATGTATAGCCTCATTGGTGGTCCATTGTCCACAGTTATCGGCCACTTTCCTGAGATTTTTTATTTCCCTCTTTTTGTTGGCTATAGTGCACTGTTTTCTATCACTTTCATGAGATTTCGCATTTTACTGTTCCGACCGTTTTAGCGAAATTTTGTATTTGTTTGTTTTAGCCTCATTTGTGGCCAATATAGTCCACAGTTTTTGGACACTTTCGTGAGATTTTTTATTTCACTCATTTTGTAGGCTATAGTGCACTGTTTTCGATCACTTTCCAGATATTTCCTAGTTTACTATTTTGGCATCATTTTGTGGGTTATAGTCCACAGTTTCAGATTGTTTTGGTGCAATTTTGTATTTGACTGTTTTTGGCTCATGTGTAGGCTACAAGTCCATAGTTTTTGGGCATTTTCATGAGATTTTTTATTTCCTTCACTTTGTATAGTACACTATTTTCGATCATTTTCATGAGATTTCGTCTGTTACAGTTTTGGCCTCATTTTGTGGGTGTACACAGTTTCCTGCAGTTTTCGCGAAATTTTGTATGTCTGTTTTAGCCTCTTTTGTTGTCCATTGTCCACAGTTTTCGGCCACTTTCCTGAGATTTTTTATTTCCCTTATTTTGTTGGCTACAGTGCACTGTTTTCGATCACTTTCATGAGATTTCGTATTTTACTGTTTTGGCCTCCTTTTGTGGGTTATAGTCTAGAGTTTCTGGCCGTTTTAGTGAAATTTTGTATTTGTCTATTTTAGCCTCATTTGTGACCTATATAGTCCACAGTTTTTGGACACTTTCGGGAGATTTTTAATTTTTTGTCATTTTGTAGGCTATAGTGCACTGTTTTCGATCACTTTCATGATATTCGTATTTTACTGTTTTGGCCTTATTTTGTGGGTCATAGTCCACAGTTTCCGACCGTATTCGTGCAATTTTGTATTTGACTGTTTTAGCCTCATGTGTGGGCTATATAGTCCACTATTTTCGGACATTTTCGTAAGATTTTTTATTTCCCTCATTTTGTGGGCTTTAGTACACTGTTTTCGATCACATTCAAGAGATTTCGTATTTTACTGTTTTGGCCTCAATTTGTGGGTTATAGTCCACAGTTTCCGGCCATTTTCACAAAATTTTGTATTTGTCTGTTTTAGCATCATTTGTGGGCTGTAGTCCACAGTTTCTGAGCACTTTCGTGAGATTTTTTATTTCCTTCATTTTATAGGCTATAGTACACCGTTTTCGATTACTTTCATGAGATTTCGTATTTTACTGTTTTGGCCTCATTTTGTGGGTTATAGTCCACAGTTTCCGATCATTTTTGTGAAATTTTGAATTTGACTGTTTAACCTTATGCATGGGCTGTAGTCCACAGTTTTCGGGCATTTTCGTGAGATTTTTTATTTCCCATAATTTGTGGGCTATAGTACAATGTTTGTGATCATTTTCATGAGATTTCGTCTCTTACAGTTTTGGCCTCATTTGGTGGGTTATAGAACACAGTTTCCGGCTGTTTTCACGAAATTTTGTATTTATCTGTTTCAGCCTCATTTGTCGTCCATTGTCCACAGTTTTCGGCCACTTTCATGTGACTTTTTATTTTCCTCATTTTGTTGTCTATAGTGCACTGTTTTCGATCACTTTCATGAGATTTTGTATTTTACTGTTTTGGCATCATTTTGTGGGTTATAATGCACAGTTTCTGGCAGTTTTAACGAAATTTTGTATTTTTTGTTTTAGCTTCATCTGTGGTCTATATAGTCCACAGTTTTTGGACACTTTTGGGAGATTTTTTATTTTTCTCATTTTGTAGGCTATAGTACACTATTTTCGATCACTTTCATGAGATTCTGTATTTTATTGTTTTGGCCTCATTTTGTAGGCTATAAGTCCACAGTTTTCGTGCAATTTTGTATTCGACTGTTTTAGCCACATGTGTCGGCTATAGTCCACAGTTTTCGGGCACTTTCGTGAGATTTTTTATTTCCCTGAATTTGTGGGCTATAGAACACTGTTTTCAATCACTTTCATGAGATTTCGTATTTTAATTATTTGGCCTCATTTTGTGGGTTATAGTCCATAGTTTCCGGCCATTTTCGTGAAATTTCGAATTTTAATGTTTTAGCCTCATTTGTGGTCCATTGTCAATAGTTTTCGGCCACTTTCCTGAGATTTTTTTATTTCCCTCATTTTGTTGACTCTAGGGGACTGTTTTCGATCACTTTCATGAGATTTCGTATTTTACTGTTTTGGCCACATTTTGTGGGTCATAGTCCACAGTTTTCGATCATTTTTGTGAAATTTTGAATTTGACTATTTAAACTCATGTGTGGGCTATATAGTCCACGGTTTTCAGGCACTTTCGTGAGATTTTTTATTTCCTTCTTTTTGTAGGCTGTAGTACACTGTTTTCGATCACTTTCATGAGATTTCGTATTTTACTGTTTTGGCCTCATTTTGTGGTTTATAGTCCACAGTTTTCGATAGCATTCGTGCAATTTTGTATTTGACTGTTTTAGCCTCATCTGAGGGCTGTAGTGCACAGTTTTCGGGCACTTTCGTGAGATTTTTATTTCTCTCAATTTGTGGGTTGTAGTACACTGTTTTCGATCACTTTCATGAGATTTCGTATTTTACTGTTTTGGCCTCATTTTGTAGGTTATATAGTCCACATATTCCGGCCGTTTTGGCGGAATTTTGTATTTGACGGTTTTAGTCTCATTTGTGCGCTATAGTCCACAGATTTCGGCAACTTTTATGAGATTTTTTTATTTCCTGCATTTTGTGGGCTATAGTACACTGTTTTCGATAATTTTCATGAAATTTCTTATTTTACTGTTTTGGCCTCATTTTGTTGGTTATAGTCCACAGTTTCCGTCCGTTTTCACAAAATTTTGAATTTGAATGTTTTAGCCTCATTGGTGGTCCATTGTCCACAGTTTTCGGCCACTTTCCTGGAATTTTTTATTTCCTGCATTTTGTTGGCCACAGTGCACTATTTTCGATCACTTTCATGAGTCCACAGTATCCGACCATTTTAGCGAAATTTTGTATTTGTTTGTTTTAGCCTCATTTGTTGCCTATATAGTCCACAGTTTTCGGACACTTTCGTGAGATTTTTTTATTTCACTCAGTTTGTAGGCTATAGTGCACTGTTTTCGATTACTTTCCTGATATTTCGTATTTTACTGTTTTGACATCATTTTGTGGGTTATATATAGTCCACTGTTTCCGATCGTTTTCGTGCAATTTTGTTTTTGACTGTTTTTGCCTAATGTGTGGGCTACAGTCCACAGTTTTCGGGCAATTTCGTGAGATTTTTTATTTCCTTCACTTTGTAGGCTACAAGTACACTGTTTTCGATGACTTTAATGAGATTTCGTATTTTACTGTTTTGACCTCATTTTGTGGGTTATAGTCCACAGTTTCCGACCGTATTCGGGCAATTTTGTCTTTAACTGTTTTAGCTTCATTTGTGGGCAATTGTCCACTGTTTTCGGCCACTTTTGTGAGATATTTTATTTCCCTCATTTTGTAGGCTATAGTACACTGTTTTCGATCATTTTCATGAGATCTCGTCTTTTACAGTTTTGGCCTCATTTTGCGGGTTAGAGTAAACAATTTTCGGCCGTTTTTGCGAAATTTTGTATTTGTCTGTTTTAGCTCATTTGTGGTCCATTGTCCACTATTTTCGGCCACTTTCCAGAGATTTTTTATTTCCCTCATTTTGTTGGCTAGAGTGCACTGTTTTTGATCAATTTTATGAGATTTCGTATTTTCCTGTTTTGGCCTCATTTTGTGGGTTATAGTCCACAGTTTCCGGCCGTTTTATCAAAATTTTGTATTTGTCTGTTTTGCCTCATTTGTGGCCTATGTAGTCCACAGTTTTCGGACACTTTCGGGAGATTTATTATTTTTCTCATTTTGTAGGCTATAGTGCACTGTTTTCGATCACTTTCATGATATTCGTATTTTACTGTTTTGGCCTCATTTTGTGGGTCATAGTCCACAGTTTCCGACAGTATTCGTGCAATTTGGTATTTGACTGTTTTAGCCTCATGTGTGGGCTACAGTCCACTATTTTCGGACATTTTCGTGAGATTTTATATTTCCCTCATTTTGTGGGCTATGGTACACTGTTTTTCGATCACATTCAAAGAGATTTCGTATTTTACAGTTTTGGCCTCCACAGTTTCCGGCCAATTTCGCAAAATTTTGTATTTGTCTGTTTTAGCCTCATTTGTGGGCTGTAGTCCGTAGTTTTCGGGCACTTTCGTGAGATTTTTTATTTCCTTCATTTTGAAGGCTATAGTACACCGTTTTCGATTACTTTCATGAGATTTCATATTTTACTGTTTTGGCCTCATTTTATGGGTTATAGTCCACAGTTTCGGATCATTTTTGTGAAATTTTGAATTTGACTGTTTAACCATATGTGTGGGCTATAGTCCACAGTTTTTGGGTATTTTCGTGAGATTTTTTATTTTCCTTAATTTGTGAGCTAGTACACTGTTTTCGATCACTTTTATGAGATTTCGTATTTTACTGTTTTGGCCTCATTTTGCGGGTTATAGTCAGCCGTTTCAGGTCATTTTGGCAAAATTTTGTATTTAACTGTTTTAGCATCATTTGTGGGCTACTGTCCACAGATTTCGGTCAGTTTTGTGAGATATTTTATTTTCCTCATTTTGTAGGCTATAGTACACTGTTTTTGATCATTTTCATGAGATTTCGTCTTTACAGTTTTGGCCTCATTTTGTAGGTTACAGTACACAGTTTCCGGCCGTTTTCGCGAAATTTTGTATTTGCCTGTTTTAGCCTCATTTGTGGTCCATTGTCCACAGTTTTTGCCCACTTTCCAGAGATTTTTTATTTCCCTCATTTTGTTGGCTATAGTGCACTGTTTTTGATCACTTTCACGAGATTTCTTATTTTACAATTTTGGCCTCATTTTGTGGGTTATAGTCCACAGTTTCCGGCCGTTTTAGCAAAATTTCGTATTTGTGTGTTTTAGCCTCATTTGTGGCCTATATAGTCCACAGTTTACGGACAGTTTCGTGAGATTTTTTATTTTTCTCATTTTGTAGGCTATAGTTTTTTGATCACTTTCATGAGATTTCGTATTTTACTGTTTTGGCCTCATTTTGTAGGTTATAGTCCACAGTTTTCGACAGTATTCATGCAATTTTGTATTTGACTGTTTTAGCCACATGTGTCGGCTATAGTCCACTGTTTTCGGGCAATTTCGTGAGTTTTTTTATTTCCAGAATTTGTGGGCTATA
Organism: Hemerocallis citrina; assembly: GCA_017893485.1. NCBI lineage: Eukaryota > Viridiplantae > Streptophyta > Magnoliopsida > Asparagales > Asphodelaceae > Hemerocallis > Hemerocallis citrina. Next base: position 651,390 of record CM030359.1, on the reverse strand, counting down.
ATACACTGCATTCGATCACTTTCATGAGATTTCGTATTTTACTTATTTGGCCTCATTTTGTGGGTTATAGTTCACAATTTTCAGACGTTTTGGGGAAATTTTGTATTTGACGGTTTTAGCCTTATTTGTGGGCTATAGTGCACAGATTTCGACCGCTTTCGTGAGATTTTTTATTTCCCTCATTTTGTGGGCTATAGTTCACTGTTTTCGATCATTTCCATGAAATTTCCTCTTTTACTGTTTTGGCCTCATTTTGTGGGTTATAGTCCACGGTTTCCGGCCATTTTCGGGAAATTTTGAATTTGAATGTTTTAGCCTCATTTGGGGTCCATTGTCCACAGTTTTCGGCAACTTTCCTAATATTTTTATTTCCCTCATTTTGTTGGCTATAGTGCACCGTTTTCGATCACTTTCATGAGATTTCGTATTTTACTGTTTTGGTCTCATTTTGTCGGTTATTGTCCACAGTTTCCGGCCGTTTTAGCGAAATTTTGAATTTGTCTGTTTTAGCCTCATTTGTGGCCTATATAGTCCACAGTTTACGGACAGTTTCGTGAGATTTTTATTTTTCTCATTTTGTAGGCTATATAGTACACTGTTTTCGATCACTTTCTTGAGATGTCGTCTTTTACTGTTTTGGCCTCATTTTGTAGGTTATATAGTCCACAGTTTTCGACAGTATTCGTGCAATTTTGTATTTGACTATTTTAGCCACATGTGTCGGCTATAGTCCACAGTTTACGGACACTTTCGTGAGATTTTTTATTTCCTTCTTTTAGTAGGCTGCAGTACACTGTTTTCGATCACTTTCATGAGATTTCGTATTTTAATTATTTGGCCTCATTTTGTGGGTTATAGTTCACAGTTTCTGGACGTTTTGGCGAAATTTTGTATTTGACTATTTTAGCCTCATTTGTGGGCTATAAGTCCACAGATTTCGGCCACTTTGGTAAGATTTTTTATTTGCCTCATTTTGTGGGCTATAGCACACTGTTTTTGATAATTTTCATGAAATTTTCTCTTTTACTGTTTTGGCCTCATTTTGTGGGTTATAGTCCACAGTTTCCGGCCATTTTCGGGAAATTTTGAATTTGAATGTTTTAGCCTCATTTGTGGTCCATTGTCCCCAGTTTTCGGCCACTTTCCTGAAATTTTTTATTTCCCTCAATTTGTTGGCTATAGTGCACTGTTTTTGATCACTTTAATGAGATTTCGTATTTTACTGTTTTGGCTGCATTTTGTGGGTCATAGTCCACAATTTTCGATCATTTTTGTGAAATTTTGTATTTGACTGTTGAACCTCATGTGTGGGCTATAGTCCACGGTTTTCGGGCACTTTCGTGAGATTTTTTATTTCCTTCTTTTCGTAGGCTGTAGTACACTGTTTTCGACCACTTTCTTGAGATTTCGTATTTTACTGTTTTGGCCTCATTTTGTGGGTTATAGTCCACAGTTTTCGACAGTATTCGTGCAATTTTGTATTTGACTGTTTTAGCCCGAAGTGTAGGCTGTACTGCACAGTTTTCGGGTACTTTCGTGAGATTTTTATTTCCCTCAATTTGTTGGCTATAGTACACTGTTTTCGATCACTTTCACGAGATTTCGTATTTTACTGTTTTGGCCTCATTTTTTAGGTTATAGTCCACACTTTACGGTCGTTTTGGCAAAATTTTGTATTTGACTATTTTAGTCTCATTAGTGGGCTATATAGTCCACAGATTTCGGCCACTTTCGTGAGATTTTTTATTTCCCTCATTTTGTGGGCTATACTACAATGTTTTCGATAATTTTCATGAGATTTCGTCTTTTACTGCTTTGGCCTCATTTTGTTGGTTACAGTCCACAGTTTCCGGCCGTTAGCTTGAAATTTTGAATTTGAATGTTTTAGCCTCATTGGTGGTCCATTGTCCACAGTTTTCGGCCACTTTCCTGAGATTTTTTATTTCCCTCATTTTGTTGGCTATAGTGCATTGTTTTCTATCACTTTCATGAGATTTCGCATTTTACTGTTTTGGCCTCATTTTGTGGGTTATAGTCCACAGTTTCCGACCGTTTTAGCGAAAGTTTGTGTTTGTTTGTTTTAGCCTCATTGGTGGGCAATATAGTCCACAGTTTTTGGACACTCTCGTAAGATTTTTTATTTCACTCATTTTCCTGATATTGTGCACTGTTTTCGATCACTTTCCTGATATTTCGTATTTTACTGTTTTGGCATCATTTTGTGGGTCCACAGTTTCTGACCGTTTTGGTGCAATTTTGTATTTGACTGTTTTTGCCTCATTTGTGGGCTACAGTCCATAGTTTTTGGGCAATTTCATGAGATTTTTTTATTTCCTTCACTTTGTAGGCTACAGTACACTGTTTTCGATCATTTTCATAAGATTTCGTCTTTTACTGTTTTGGCCTCATTTTGTGGGTTATAGTACACAGTTTCCTGCAGTTTTCGCAAAATTTTGTATTTGTCTGTTTTAGCCTCTTTTGTTGTCCATTGTCCACAGTTTTCGGCCACTTTCCTGAGAATTTTTATTTCCCTCATTTACTTGGCTATAGTGCACTGTTTTCGCTCACTTTCATGAGAGTTTGTATGTTACTGTTTTGGCCTCATTTTGTGGGTTATAGTCCACTGTTTCCGGCCGTTTTAGCGAAATTTTGTATTTGTCTGTTTAGCCTCATTTGTGACCTATATAGTCCACAGTTTTCGGACACTTTCGGGAGATTTTTAATTTTTCTCATTTTGTAGGCTAGAGTGCACTGTTTTTGACCACTTTCTTGATATTCATATTTTACTGTTTTGGCCTCATTTTGTGGGTCATAGTCCACAGTTTTCCGACCGTATTCGTGCAATTTGGATTTGACTGTTTTAGCCTCATGTGTGGGCTATAGTCCACTATTTTCGGACATTTTCGTGATATTTTTTATTTCCCTCATTTTGTGGGCTTTAGTACACTGTTTTCGATCACATTCAAGAGATTTCGTATTTTACTGTTTTGACCTCAATTTGTGGGTATAGTCCACAGTTTCAGGCCATTTGCGCAAAATTTTGTATTTTTCTGTTTTACCATCATTTGTGGGCTGTTACAGTCCACAGTTTTCGGGCACTTTCGTGAGATTTTTTATTTCCTTCATTTTTTAGGCTATAGTACACCGTTTTCGATTACTTTCATGAGATTTCGTATTTTTACTGTTTTGGCCTCATTTTGTGGGTTATAGTCCGCCGTTTCCGGCCATTTTGTCGAAATTTTGTATTTGAACTATTTTAGCCTCATTTGTGGGCTATTGGCCACAGATTTCGGCCACTTTTGTGAGATATTTTATTTCCCTCATTTTGTGGGCTATAGTACACTGTTTTCGATCATTTTCATGTGATTTCGTATTTTACAGTTTTGGCCTCATTTGGTGGGTTATAGAACACAGTTTCCTGCTGTTTCCACTAAATTTTGTATTTGTCTGTTTCAGCCTAATCTGTGGTCCATTGTCGACAGTTTTCGGCCAGTTTCCTGAGATTTTTTATTTCCCTCATTTTGTTGGCTATAGTGCACTGTTTTCGATCACTTTCATGAGATTTCGTATTTTACAGTTTTGGCTTCATTTTGTGGGTTAGTGCACAGTTTCTGGCCATTTTAGCGAAATTTTGTCTTTGTCTGTTTTAGCCTCATTTGTAGCCTATATAGTCCATAGTTTTCGGACACTTTCGGGAGATTTATTATTTCCTTCATTTTGTAGGCTATTTTGCACTGTTTTTGATCACTTTCATGATATTCGTATTTCACTGTTTTGGCCTCATTTTGTGGGTCATAGTCCACAGTTTACGACCATATTCGTGCAATTTTGTATATGACTGTTTTAGCCTCATGTGTGGGCTATAGTCCACTAATTTCGGACATTTTCGAGAGATTTTTTATTTCCCTCATTTTGTGGGCTATAGTACATTGTTTTCGATCACATTCAAGACATTTCGTATTTTACTGTTTTGGCCTCTATTTGTGGGTTAAAGTCCACAGTTTCCGGCCATTTTCGCAAAATTTTGTATTTTTCTGTTTTAGCCTCATTTGTGGGCTGTAGTCCACAGTTTTCGGGGCACTTTTTGTGAGATTTTTTATTTCCTTCATTATGTGGGCTATAGTACACCTTTTCGATCATTTTCATGAGATTTCGTCTCTTTTACAATTTTGGCCTCATTTTGTGGATAGTCCACAGTTTCCGGCCATTTTCGGAAAATTTTTTATTTGTCTGTTTTAGCCTCATTTGTGGTCCATTGTCCACAGTTTTCGGCCACTTTCCTGATATTTTTATTTCCCTCATTTTGTTGGCTATAGTGCACTGTTTTTGATCACTTTCATGAGATTTCGTATTTTACTGTTTTGGCCGCATTTTGTGGGTTATAGTGCACAGTTTCCGGCCGTTTTAGCGAAATTTTGTATTTGTCTGTTTTAGCCTCATTTATGGCCTATATAGTCCACAGTTTTCGGACACTTTCGTGAGATTTTTTATTTTTTCTCTTTTTGTAGGCTATAGTACACTGTTTTCGATCACTTTCATGAGATTTCGTATTTTATTGTTTTGGCCTCATTTTGTAGGTTGTAGTCCACAGTTTTCGACCGTTTTCATGCCAATTTTGTATGTGACTGTTTTTGCCACATGTGTCGGCTATAGTCCGCAGTTTTCGGGAACTTTCATGAGATTTTTTATTTTCCTGAATTTGTGGGCTATAGTACACTGTTTTCGATCACTTTCATGAGATTTCATATTTTAATTATTTGGCCTCATTTTGTGGGTTATAGTTCACTGTTTCCGGAAGTTTTGGCGAAATTTTTGTATTTGACTGTTTTAGCCTCATTTGTGGGCTATAGTCCACAGATTTCGGCCACTTTCGTGAGATTTTTTATTTCCCCCATTTTGTGGGATATAGTACACTGTTTTCGATCATTTTCATGAGATTTCGTCTTTTACTGTTTTGGCCTCACTTTGTGGGTTATAGTCCACAGTTTCCGGCCATTTTCGGGAAATTTTGAATTTGAATGTTTTAGCCTCATTTGTGGTCCATTGTCCAAAATTTTTGGCCACTTTCTGTAGATTTTTTCCCCTCATTTTGTTGGCTAGAGTGCACTGTTTTCGTTCACTTTCGTGAGATTTTGCATTTTACTGTTTTGTCCTCATTTTGTGGGTCATAGTCCACAGTTTCCGATCATTTTTGTGAAATTTTGAATTTGACTATTTAACCTCATGTGTGGGCTATAGTCCACAGTTTTTGGGCACTTTCGTGACATTTTTTTATTTCCTTCTTTTTGTAGGCTGTAGTACACTATTTTCGATCACTTTCATGAGATTTTGTATTTTACTGTTTTGACCTAATTTTGTGGGTTATAGTCCACAGTTTTCGACAGTATTCGTGTAATTTTGTATTTGGCAGTTTTAGCCTCATGTGTGGGCTGTAGTCCACAGTTTTCGGGCACTTTTGTGAGATTTTTATTTCCCGCAATTTGTGGGCTATAGTACACTGTTTCCGATCACTATCATGAGATTTCGTATTTTACTGTTTTGGCCTCATTTTGTAGGTTATAGTCCCACACTTTACGGCCGTTTTGGCAAAATTTTGTATTTGACTGTTTTAGTCTCATTTGTGGGCTATAGTCCACAGATTTCGGCCAATTTCGTGAGATTTTTTATTTCCCTCATTTTGTGGGCTATAGTACACTGTTATCGATAATTTTTATGAGATTTCGTCTTTTACTGTTTTGTCCTCATTTTGTTGGTTATAGCCACAGTTTTCGGCCGTCTTGCGAAATTTTGAATATGAATGTTTTAGCTTCAGTGGTGGCCCACTGTCCACAGTTTTTGGCCACTTTCCTGAGATTTTTTATTTCCCTCATTTTGTTGGCTATTGTGCACTGTTTTCTATCACTTTCGTAAGATTTCGTATTTTACTGTTTTGGCCTCATTTGTGGGTTATAGTCCACAGTTTCCGAACGTTTTAGCGAAATGTTGTATTTGTTTGTTTTAGCCTCATTTGTGGGCCTATATAGTCCACAGTTTTTGGGCCCTTTCGTGAGATTTTTTATTTCACTCATCTGGTAGGCTATAATGCACTGTTTTCGATCACTTTCCTGATATTTCGTATTTTACTGTTTTGGCATCATTTTGTGGGTTATAGCACACAATTTCCGGCCATTTTCATGAAATTTTGTATTTGTCTGTTTTAGCCTCATTTGTGGTCCATTGTCCACATTTTCGGCCACTTTCCGGAGATTTTTTATTTCCTTCATTTTGTTGGCTGTAGTGCACTGTTTTCGATCACTTTCATGAGATTTCTTATTTTACTGTTTTGGTCTCATTTTGTAGGTTATAGTCCACAGTTTCCGGCGGTTTGAGCGAAATTTTGTATTTGTCTGTTTTAGCCTCATTTGTGGCCTATATAGTCCACAGTTTTCGGACACTTTCGGGAGATTTTTTAATATTCTCATTTTGTAGGCAATAGTGCACTGCTTTCGATCACTTTCATGATATTCGTATTTTACTGTTTTGGCCTCATTTTGTGGGTCATAGTCCACAGTTTCCGACCGTATTCGTGCAATCTTGTATTTGACAATTTTAGCCTCATGTGTGGGCTATAGTCCACTAATTTCGGACATTTTCGAGAGATTTTTTATTTCCCTCATGTTGTGGGCTATAGTACATTGTTTTCGATCACATTCAAGAGATTTCGCATTTTACTGTTTTGGCATCAATTTGTGGGTTATAGTCCACAGTTTCCGGCCATTTATGCAAAATTTTTGTATTTGTCCGTTTTAGCCTCATTTGTGGGCTGTAGTCCACAGTTTTCGGGCACTTTCGTGAGATTTTTTATTTCCTTCATTTTGTAGGCTATAGTACACCATTTTTGATTACTTTCATGAGATTTCGTATTGTACTATTTTTGCCTCATTTTGTGGGTTATAGTCCACAGTTTCCGATCATTTTTGTGAAATTCTGAATTTGACTGTTTAACCATATGTGTGGGCTGTAGTCCACAGTTTTCGGGCATTTTCGTGAGATGTTTTGTTTCCCTTAATTTGTGGGCTTTGGTACACTGTTTTCGGTCACTGTTTTCGATCACTTTCATGAGATTTCGTAATTTACTTATTTGGCCTCATTTTGTGGGTTATAGTCCGCAGTTTCCGGCCGTTTTGTCGAAATTTTGTATTTGACTGTTTTAGCCTCATTTGTGGGCTATTATCCACAAATTTCGGCCACTTTTGTGAGATTTTTTATTTCCTTCACTTTGTAGGCTACAGTACACTGTTTTCGATCACTTTCATGAGATTTCATATTTTACTGTTCTGACCTCATTTTGTGGGTTATGGTCCATAGTTTCGGATCATTTTTGTGAAATTTTTAATTTGACTGTTTAACATCATGTGTGGGTTATATTCTGCCCTTTCCGGCTGTTTTGGCAAAATTTTGTATTTGACTGTTTTAGCCTCATTTGACTGTTTTAGCCTCATTTGTGGCTATAGCGTCATTTTGCGGGTTATAGTCCACTGTTTCCGACCGTTTTTCGTGCAATTTTGTATTTGACTGTTTTTGCCTAATGTGTGGGCTACAGTCCACAATTTTTGGGCAATTTTGTAAGATTTTTTATTTCCTTCACTTTGTAGGCTACAATACACTATTTTCGATCACTTTAATGAGATTTCGTATTTTACAATTTTGACCTCATTTTGTGGGTTATAGTCCACAGTTTCCGACCGTATTCGTGCAATTTTGTATTTGACTTTTTTAGCCTCATTTGTGGGCTATTGTCCACAGATTTCGGCTACTTTTGTGAGATATTTTATTTCCCTCATTTTGTGGGCTATAATACACTGTTTTCGATCATTTTCTTGAGATTTCGTCTTTTACAATTTTGGCCTCATTTTGTGGGTTAGTACACTATTTCCGGCTGTTTTCACGAAATTTTGTATTTGTCTGTTTTAGCTCATTTGTGGTCCATTGTTCACAGTTTTTTGGCCACTTTCCTGAGATTTTTGATTTCCCTATTTTGGTTGGCTGTAATGCACTGTTTTCGATCACTTTTATGAGATTTCGTATTTTACTGTTTTGGCCTCATTTTGTGGGTTATAGTCCACAGTTTCCGGCCGTTTTAGTGAAATTTTGTAGTTGTCTGTTTTAGCCTAATTTGTTGCCTATATAGTCCACAGTTTTCGGACACTTTCGGGAGATTTATTGTTTTACTCATTTTGTAGGCTATAGTGTGCACTGTTTTTCGATCACTTTCATGATATTCGTATTTTTACTGTTTTGGCCTCATTTTGTGTGTCATAGTCCACAGTTTCCGACTGTATTCGTGCAATTTTTGTATTTGACTATTTTAGCCTCATGTGTGGGCTATAGTCCACTATTTTCGGACATTGTCGTGAGATTTTTTATTTCCCTCATTTTGTGGCTATAATACACTGTTTTCGATCACATTCAAGAGATTTCGTATTTTACTGTTTTGGCCTCAATCTGTGGGTTATAGTCCACATTTTCCGTCCATTTTCGCAAAATTTTGTATTTGTCTGTTTTAGCCTCATTTGTGGGCGGTAGTCCACAGTTTTCGGGGCACTTTCGTGAGATTTTTTATTTTCTTCATTTTGTAGGCTACAGTACACTGTTTTCGATTACTTTCATGAGATTTCGTATTTTACTGTTTTGGCCTCATTTTGTGGGGTATAGTCCACAGTTTCCGATCATTTTTCTGAAATTTTGAATTTGACTGTTTAACCTTATGTGTGGGCTATAGCCCACAGTTTTCGGGCATTTTCGTGAGATTTTTTATTTCCTTCATTTTCTAGGCTATAGTACATTGTTTTCGATCGCTTTCATGAGATTTCATATTTTACTGTTTTGGCATCATTTTGTAGGTTATAGTACACAGTTTCCGGCCGTTTTCGTGAAATTTTGTACTTGTCTGTTTTAGCCTTATTTGTGGCCTACATAGTCCACAGTTTTCGGACACTTTTGTGAGATTTTTTTTTTCACATTTTGTGTTTTCGATCACTTTCATGAGATTTCGTATTTTACTCTTTTGGCCTCATTTTGTAGGTTATAGTCCACAGTTTTTGATAGTATTCGTGCAATTTTGTGTTTGACTGTTTTAGCCACATGTGTCGGCTATAGTCCGCAGTTTTCGGGCACTTTCGTTGAGATTTTTTATTTCCCTGAATTTGTGGCTATAGTACACTATTTTCGATCACTTTCATGAGATTTCGTATTTTAATTATTTGGCCTCATTTTGTGGGTTATAGTTCACTGTTTCCGGAAGTTTTGGCGAAATTTTGTATTTGACTGTTTTAGGCTCATTTGTGGGCTATAGTCCACAGATTTCGGCCACTTTCGTGTGATTTTTTATTTCCCTCATTTTGAAGGCTACAGTACACTGTTTTCGATCATTTTCATAAGATTTCGTCTTTTACTGTTTTGGCCTCATTTTGTGGGTTATAGTCCACAGTTTCCGGCCGTTTTCAAGTAATTTTGAATTTGAATGTTTTAGCCCTCATTGGTGGTCGATTGTCCACAGTTTCTGGCTACTTTCCTGACATTTTTTATTTCCTTCATTTTGTTGGCCACATTGCACTATTTTCGATCACTTTCATGAGATTTCGTATTTTACTGTTTTGGCCTCATTTTGTGGGTTATTGTCCACAGTTTCCGACCGTTTTTAGCAAAATTTTCTATTTGTTTGTTTTAGCCTCAGTTGTTGCCTATATAGTCCACAGTTTTCGGACACTTTCGTGAGATTTTTTTATTTCACTCATTTTGTAGGCTATAGTGCACTGTTTTCGATCACTTTCCTGGTATTTCGTATTTTACTGTTTTGACATCATTTTGTGGGTTATAGTGCATAGTTTCTGACCGTTTTCGTGCAATTTTGTATTTGACTGTTTTTGCCTAATGTGTGGGCTACAGTCCACAGTTTTTGGGCAATTTCGTGAGATTTTTTATTTCTTTCACTTTGTAGGCTACAGTACACTGTTTTCGATCACTTTAATGAGATTTCGTATTTTACTGTTTTGACCTCATTTTGTCGGTTATAGTCCACAGTTTCCGATCGTATTCGTGCAATTTTGTATTTAACTGTTTTAGCCTCATTGGTGGGCTATTGTCCACAGTTTTCGGCCACTTTTGTGCGATATTTTATTTCTCTAATTTTTTGGGCTAAAGTACACTGTTTTCGATCATTTTCATGAGATTTCGTCTTTTACAGTTTTGGCCTCATTTTGTGCGTTATAGTACACAGTTTCGGGCCGTTTTCGCGAAATTTTGTATTTGTCTGTTTTAGCTCATTTGTGGTCCATTGTCCATAGTTTTCGGCCACTTTCCAGAGATTTTTCATTTCCCACATTTTGTTGGCTATAGGCACTATTTTCGATCAATTTTATGAGATTTCGTATTTTACTGTTTTGGCCTCATTTTGTGGGTTATAGTCCACAGTTTCCGGTCGTTTTTAGCAAAATTTTGTATTTGTCTGTTTTAGCCTCATTTGTGGCCTATATAGTCCATCGTTTTCGGACACTTTCGGGAGATTTACTATTTTTCTCATTTTGTAGGCTATAGTGCATTGTTTTCGATCACTTTCATGATATTCGTATTTTACTGTTTTGGCCTCATTTTGTGGGTCATAGTCCCACAGTTTCCGACCGTATTTGTGCAATTTAGTATTTGACTGTTTTAGCCTCATGAGTGGGCTATAGTCCACTATTTTCGGACATTTTGGTGAGATTTTTTATTTCCATCATTTTGTGGCCTATAGTACACTGTTTTCGATCACATTCAAGAGATTTCGTATTTTACTGTTTTGGCCTCAATTTGTGGGTTATAGTCCACAGTTTCCGGCCATTTTTGCAAAATTTTGTATTTGTGTGTTTTAGCCTCATTTGTGGGCTGTAGTCCATAGTTTTCGGGCACTTTCGTGAGATTTTTTATTTCCTTCATTTTGTAGGCTATAGTACACCGTTTTCGATTACTTTCATAAGATTTCGGATTTTACTGTTTTGGCCTCATTTTGTGGGTTATGGTCCGTAGTTTTCGATCATTTTTGTGAAATTTTGAATTTGACTGTTTAACCATATGTGTGCGCGTCCACAGTTTTTGGACATTTCGTGAGATTTTTTATTTTCCTTAATTTGTGGGCTATAGTACACTATTTTCGAT